>QNQO01010102.1:0-66943 GCA_003290165.1 Berberis thunbergii
AGACTTACTCATGGACCAGATGATCAAAATGTTGGAAAAACTCACCCAATAGCGTGTTCGATTCGCCGACTCCATCCAAGTGCCACTCCAACAAAACTTGGCTAACAAAGTTCCTAGAGAACCTCCACAGGTGAATCTTGAAAGCTGCGGACCACCTCGAGATGGAACCCCGAGAGTGACGGGATCCCGTAGGAAATCTCATTCATAATCGATCATAAATCCTAATGTGTTGTATGAGCTGGCCAAACCACCACTCTCTGACACACTCATGGTGACTTTCATACCAACGAAGTTCACCCCACTGAAGTTTAAAGCATACGATGGCACCACTGATCCGACATACCATTTGTCACACTTTCACCACATGATGGCGTTGAAAGAAAGCACGGAGTCCACTTTATGCAGAATGTTTCCAACAAGTCTCACTTCATCAGCAGTGAGTTGGTTCAACATCTTACCACCAAGATCAATAAACTTTTTCCAGGCACTGGCCACGGCTTTCATCACGGGTTCATCAATAGTCAAAGGATGAGGAAGGGGTCGCACTACTCGTTCACATCAACAGAAGCCTGAGGAGACAATAAGGGAATACGTTATTAGTTTCACTAACAAATTAACAATGATTGACGGATGCAGCGACGACCACAACCATGGCACTTTTACACCGATTGAAAAAGACCCATTTTTTACATGTCTGAATCAAAACCCCCAAAGAACATGGCGATTCTTTTAAAGATCTCTCAAAAGCACATCACCCTCGAGGAGATGAATGAGCTTCCAGGAAGAGGGGACGAATCATAAATAGACACACTTCATCCAACCAAAAGGATGAAAGATGACAACTGGAGAAGAAAACAACCAAACAAAAGACATGGGACCGAGGGTGATTCTGAGTTCGATCAACGAAGGCTTTTGAAGACTACAACCTGGAAGATCTCAAAACACGAGCAATCAATGGGGAAAATTGTTCACGACTTTGAAAAAAAGTAGAGTTGTGGTCCTCAAGACTATAGCAAAGCAGAAAGACCTATGGTGGTAGAAGCTAGCAGAAGCTACCGACTTGGCGATGACAAACTCAGAATTCAGTTGAGCAACTCGCGCCACAGAAAGCCTTCAGCTCAGGGAATACTCTGCAGCAGAACACTCAGCTTCATCACGCTCAACCACTTGATCGTGGCAACTTCTTCTCAGTAGCACTCAGCTGAGAACGAAGCTTATCTAGATCCACCTTAGAAGTCTTGAGGTCGGAAGCAAATCTGTCCCGAATGTCGTCAACTACCTTTAGCGAGGTTACGCGCAATCTCAGCAGCCTGCGCATACTCTACCACGAAATTTTTTGATCCTGAATGTTGGCATGCCAATTTCTACAGGTATCATGCTTCATACTTCGTATGTGAGGGCGAAAGGGATATTTCCTATTGGAGTTCTTTCGTTGTTCGTATGCCACAGGATGCTTGGCGGTTCAGTCGTCAATAATTCCTTTGATGTCTTCGAGCCTCCTTTTGAATTCTTCAAAGATCATTCTTTTTTTTACCCTGGCTCGCCCATTAAACCTACATCTTTCAGAATATCGAGAGCATATTTCCCTGAGATATGAAGATTCCCTTTTAGGAGTGTGAAACCCTAGCCGCTAGAGTGAATGAACTTTGGGAATGAAACTCACTTTAGTATAAACCCTAGATTCTTATTTAGTTTTTTTCAAACGGCCTGGCTTTGGGATGTTGAACCGAGGACCAAACGGGCCAGTTTTCAGAACTGAATAATAAAATAACATTACAGAAGCTTCCAAACCGACTCGATCGGTAAGGTTCCCGGTTCGGCCCGGGTTATCGGCTTGAAATGCCCTCCACTAATTTATTTTATACACTCTTTGCAATAATTGATTATTGGTGATATTAATTCAATTTTATTTTCTCAAGACAAATTAGGGGGTAATAAACCTAGAAAATCAAATCTCATATCACTGATCTTATTGGCTCTCCTTTGACGGGGTCACAGTTTACTTGCAATAACAAAATGAAAAAATAAAAATTGTGTCAAAGCAAAACTTGATAGGGTTCTAGTCTCTATTGATTGGCTGTAATGCTATCCGTCAACTCATTGCTAAAATTGTTCATACTTCATCTTTGGAAAATTCTAATTGTAGAGGAAACCAGCGAGGGAGGGAGGGAGGACCCTCCATCTCCCTCGTGATACGTGCAAAAAATGGGAGGCACGTATCGCAAGGGGGATGGAGGTCCCCCTCCCTCCCTCGCTGTTTTCCTCGCTGGTTTCCTCGCCAGTTAGCCAATCTCCTTCTTGATTGTTGTGCTTTTGAGCTCACATTTGAAATCAACTTTGGCCTATAGACTTTTAGGTTATTTTAGATATGGTCTAGATACCATAATTGTAGGCATGTGATATTCAAGCTTGGCATCACAATTTTTACTAGAAACCTTCTGTCCAGGGGCGAACCCAGGATTTCACTCCAGGGGGGGGCGTAATGACAAAGTAATATTTGTTAATAATAATAATTTACTAAAATAATCTTTTTCCAAAAAAAAAATTAAGTGACAAATTTAAATACTACTATTTACTTTCTTATGTTAAGTCATAAAATAAGATATTGTATTACTTACAAAAGATGGGAGATGGGAGAGGAATTCACCTCACCAATTTACAAAAAATATTATCTATAAATTGCAACTATGCAACTCATACGTACAAAAAGTATTATCTATAAAGGAATGTCTTTATAAGGACCCTTCAAAACACCCTACTATTTCTTTCGAAATCACATTTTTACAATTCTACACGTCGCGATCTCATGTTCTGAAATTGTGCATGATGACTTCATTTTCAATGCTATCCAAAACATCCCTTTCAATGTATGCCACCAAACAATCATTCATCCAATCATCTCCCATTCGATTCCTTAGGCGACTCTTCACAATATGCATAGCTGAAAATGCCCTTTCAACTGTAGCAGTGGCAACAGGTAGAATCAATGATAATGTGATGAGTAAATAAACCATAGGATATACGACATCCTTTTTTGTTTCAACCATCTTCTTAGCAAGACCACCTATACCGATTATATTTGAAAATTCACTATTTGATCGCACATCCATAATATAAGTTTTCAATTGATCTTGAAGCACCATCAAATCAAAATCTGAGAAATCCATCGAATAAAACTGAGCAAGACGGATCAACTTCTGGTGGTCCAAATGCTAAAAAATGAATTGTTTGGACTTAAGCATGTCATACACAAAAGTAACTCTGTATTCACCTCGTCAAAACGATTATTGAGCTCTTGAAGCTGCATATCTATGCACGTATAAAATAATTCAGCTCGATAGTGATGGAGATTTGTAACTACTTCTTGTCTACGCCGTGATCGCCCCCGAGGTACAAAGTCATCATCCATTCGAGGAACGGTGATATTATGTTTCCCACAAAATGAAGATACATCAGCAATGAGTGAATCCCATTCATTTTTCTCTCATCATTTGGAACCTTTGCTTAGATATTTCAACGAGATTGATGGCATTCACAATGTCTTGATCTTTTTTTTGCAATGATTTTGATAATTCATTGGTAATTCCTAATACATCCTTCATCATATGTAAAATCAGGATAAAATCAAAACATTGCATTGATTCTAGTAAAGCATAAGCTTCACCCCTTTGTTCTGAGCTGGTGCCATCTCCAACGACAATTTCAAGTACATCTATCACCGAAGAAAACATAAGAATCAACCTTATTATCGTAGTATAATGAGAACCCCATCGAGTATCACCGGCTCGTGTGAGAGTAGTCTCTTGGTTCAACCCTTTACCAGTTGAAAGTTCACCACTATTGAGTTTCTCAATAAGGTCAATAGTTTGTTTATCTCGAAGAATATCTTTGCGTTTGCATGAAACCCCAACAATATTCACTGCTGTAGAAATTAAGTTAAAGAATAATGCGATCCGAGGATGGTTTTTTGCAACATGTACCAGTGTCAGTTGAAGCTGATGCGCAAAACAATGGACATAAAATGCAGACTGATTTTCTTTCATAAGCAGTGTTTTAAGTCCGTTGAACTCACCTTGCATATTACTGGCCCCATCGTAACCTTGTCCACGCAACCTAGTTATGCTCAAATTATACTTGGAAAGAATTTTTCCTAGTGCCTTCTTCAGTGAAATTGCGGTTGTATTAGAAACATGAGTTATACCTAAGAATCGTTCAATAACACACCCATTTTTGTCCACAAAACGTAAAACAACTGCCATTTTGCTCTTTGATTGAAAAATCACGAGATTCGTCAACCAAAACTGCAAATAATGCGTTACCAAGATCTTCAAGAATAACGTCGGAAGTCTTAATTGCAACCGCTTTTGTAATGTCCTTTTGAACTTTAGGTAAAATCAACTTGTGATTTTCAGAAGCATATTTTAAAACAACTTTCTTTATGTCTTCATTGTGATTAGCTGTATACTCCAAAAGTTCAAGAAAGTTTCCTCTATTCTTTGAGTCTTCAGATTCATCATGACCACGAAAAGCCAATCCTTGATGCAAAAGAAATCGAATACAGTCAATTGAAGCATTTAAACGGGTCCGATACTCAAGTTTAGCTTGGTCTGATTGCTTAACGAAAAATGTTTGGATATGCTGCTTTTGCTTCATCAAATTTTGACTCATTGTATAAGCATCATAATGAGTCTTTCCCAAATGACCTTGTAATTTATCCGGTTTCTTCCAATTATCGAACCCTTCCACTACAAAAGTGTTGCCACCACTTTGATCCCCAAAATTCGGTTTGAAGAGATAGCAATGCAAACAATATGCAACATCTTTCTTTATGCTATACTCCAACCAATCTTTGTGTTGGTCGAACCAAGCTACATTAAAACGTCTCATCCCACCTCCCATTTTCTTTTGTGGAAATTTGTGATTCTTAGGCTGACATGGACCCCTTTGTAAATATGCTCTTCTAATTATGTCCTGATCATTAGGATGATAGTCTGAAATTCGAGGTCTTGATCCGGGATCTGTTGGAAGATTTGACATATCATAATCCACGTGAATTGGCTTTGAGATTGGATCAAACTGACCACCCTCATTATTTTGTAAGCTAGGGGATGGTAATTCTGACATAGACTTTCTTTTCAAAAATTTGTCCATAGCTGAAAAAATAATAATATATTAAATAAGTAGATAAAATATTAATTAAGTAAATAAATATATAATATTTACTTTCAAACATTGTTATCATGTAAAATTTGTTAAGTAACTTAGAAAAGTTTACTAGTGACTCTAATGTACTGAGCCAATCAATAGATTGACCCTTCGTAAACAAGAAACATCTCTCAACCAACGAGGTGATTTGTTCAATAAGGATGGAAATATTGTCGTATAACATGTAATTGGTACCCTGCATCCTGGCATATGTCAACCCAAAAATTCAAAATGGGGGGTTTGGATACTTTCTAGAAAGGTTATTGCTAGTCAATAACTTCATCATAAGAGAATAAGTTTCAAATACCAGCAAAAACCAATATGTAACTGTAAGGAAGACGACACAGTTATTGAAGAAAGACGATTCAAATTTCATGCCTGCATAGATATCGGGAATGGTATATTTATACTTCAATCAGAAGAATGTTTAGAAAAAGACTAGAAACTCTTACCTGGAAAATGTTTTGGAAAGAAGAGTCGCAATACAACTGCAATGAAAGCAATCCAGCTCCCAACTTGTCCACTAGACCATAGACAAACTATTAGATTATACAAAAATTTCAGCTCAAAGCAATGAAACCAATCTAATAAAAGGTAGATCACATGAACCGCAATCCTTTATCATCCATGATTTTGCAAGTGGTAAAGTCCAGAAATTCAGGATAACTACACATGCATATACTTAGAAAACAAATCAAGGATCCATATTCTCAAAACTGATGTATTATTTTTAAGCTTTAAGTGCTGTTATTAATATAAGGTAGATCACATGCTAAACAAGGAAAGCTAAAATATTAGACCACCCCTACAACATTCTCAGGTGCATAAAATAGTGTAATAAGAAGAAGAGAATACCAATCATGCTAAGTTGATTGCTAGGTTCACATGGAACAAGCTGATGATAATTTGACCTCATTGATAAAATACCAAGTTATCATCCAAAAGTCCAAGTAGCCTCCACCACTCTTATCATAAGTCACTTCAGAAGGGGAAAAAGTTTTTGCAACTGCTGAATTAGAAGCATTGGTGACTAAATTCATTGCAAAGGATCTTGTTTGATTTCTTAGAGTTAATTTCTCAAATTTGAGGTATTATGAATTCGTACATTGAGTTTAATTCAAAAGGACCCAAACCCAACGATATGATCTTACTCCTAACTAATTTGCCAAGCAATACATCTTACACTGTGAAGCAATTAGCAAAGGTCTTGAGCAATGGATGTGTAGCAATAGTAGTACAAATTGAATAAAGAAGAAGAAGGAGAAACAGAGAATAAATCACCCATGGGTTTGCTACTTTGCTTAATACCTGCTGGGGAAGCCCTAGTTGCGCGCGCCGCTGCTTTGTGTGGCTGTGTGACTGTGTGAGAGACTCGAGCCTCGAGGGAACAAAGAAGGGGAAGCCCGAAGCCCTAACCCTAGTTGCGGCCTTGCGCCGCTGCTTTGTGCGGCTGTGAGGAAAACGCTTTGTGCGGCTGTGAGGAGGAAAGACTCGAAGAAGGGGAAGCCCTTGCGCTTTGTGCGGCTGTGAGGAGGAGAGACTCGAAGAAGGGGAAGCCCTTGGTGCGGCTGTGAGGAGGAGGAGGAGAGACTCGAAGAAGGGGAAGATGCAAATCATGTAATGTAATAGTTTTAATTTTTTATTTTTTTTTTATATGAACCAAAAAAAATTTAAAATTTTTTTAAAAGTTCGGGGGGTTTTTTAAAAGTTCGGGGGGGGGGGGGGGGGGGGGGGGGGGCTACCCCTCCTGGTCCCTGAATAGGTCCGCCCTTGGGCATGTGTAGTTATTAGCTGACAAGGACCCGTTTGCAAATAAGCTTTTCTAACGTCTTGATCATTTGGATGGTAATCGTAAATATGAAGTCTTAATCTAGGATATGTTGGAAGATTTGATAAGTCAAACTCTAAAATTAAAGTAGCTCTAAAATTATAAAGAGTCTCTAAATGTTTAAAACTCTCAAACTCGTACAAATAGAACATAAGCAATGGATAATAACCAACCAATCTATCAGAGCAAAGATTGAACTACATTCACTTAATCAAAGCCAAAATGCACACATTAGAGCTTAAGAAGGTCTAAACAACAAGAAGATGGTGATATTTCAATAAGCAGCTACCTCTAAGCACCCAAATAAAATCCTAATATGTAGAGAAAATTCAAAACGAAAATAAGCCAAAATAAGGGAACTTATTCTTGAAGAGATCAAGATTTCCAGTGAGAGCAGTGTTGAGAAACGGTTGGAATTTATCTCTTATTGAAAAATCCATATAACAACAAACAAATAGGTTGTGAGTTCTATCATTAAGTAACGGAAATAAATAAGAGAATAAGACAAATATGATATTCTTTGGGGTTTAAGGGAACTTGCAAGAGCAACGGAGGCATCCATCGGCATTGTTAGGGTTTCAGTGTGCTACAGATTGAACAATCCTAGAAGAAATAGAGAGACAAGTGAGGGGCTTGCCACTAATTAGAAGGGGAATCGAAGGACCGCCACCGATACTTCGATCGTCAACGCCAAAAAATGACCACTAACAAAGCACTCGAAGCAGCCACATCGAGTAGATTAAATATGGGGTTTTCCCAATCTTGTGAAGATGAGCACAATAGATGTCTTGATATACATCTGAAGACAAACACAATAAATATGGGGGTTTTCCACATCCTGTAAAGATGAGCGCACTTAATCCTTTCCCTTATTCGATGGAGAAGTACTGATAGTTAGTACAAATAATTGGAGAGATTTTGGAGATTTGAACTGTTGAAGCTGCGGGAGAAAAAATATGGGGGTGGCAAATAAAATATTTTTTTTTTTCAAAATTCAGTGGGGGCAAGTACCCCGACCCGCCACACGTAGATTTGTGCCTGGGCATCATCAAACATAATTATTCAAGTTCTTGGAGTAACAATTTTGTTCTATTCTGCTTTATTAGGATTGATCAATGTCATGTTTTTGCAATATAAAAGGGACAAAAATTTTCTTATTGCATATTAAGTCATTCCTAGCTTTCCATATAGTAGAGATAATAGTAGTCGCTGAAAAAAATAAACTAGAAGAAGTTTTTGTACGTTCAACGTCTACATGGTAGTGGCATTAAAAGAGAACCAAATATGATTTTTTTAATGAAATTATTGAGTTACCCCTCGCCCTTAATCCCAAACTCAAAGTACCCCCCCCCCAAATTGTTCAAAAACTAGGGGTACCTTCCAGACTAACGACCATTGCCGATCTTGTATTCTTGACCACTAACAGACGCATATGCAACGCACGTGAGGGACCAAACAAATCATAATGACATGACTGATCCTAGCACGTGTATCTCGAGAAAATCCTAGGAAAGAAATAATGAAACAATGCTTGAGATACTACACACTCTCTAGAAAAATTAAAATTAAAAGAAATGAACCAAATTTATGTTCTTGTTTTATTGATCAGAATTGAGAAGATGTGCGATGGCCGGAGGTGGGGCACCGATGAGATGAGGTGAAGGTGGGTGGTAGTGATGGCAAAGTGAACTTAGAGTGAGGGAAAATGAGGGGCACGGGCGACTGGCAGTGGATGTGGGGTGGAGTTGAAATCAGACAAACATAGAGGGTGTTGATGGTGGAAGGGAGCTGAAATCAAACAAAGAGAGATAAAAATGTACCCAATCAAATGATCTTCAAACCTCCTCATTATCCTATGAGTAATTCCCATCATTGTCAATGATGACTCACAAACTTGAATAAGTTTACACCACGAAGTTGTTTTCTACACTGCTTTGGGTGTGAATAAGTTGTAAAGATTCAGAGGTTGTGTGTATGTCTTTGCTTTATTTTTTTTAGAAAAGTTGAGAAAAATTAAAAAAAAATTAGAAATTGGGATTTTGGGTAATATGAGAGAATTAGAGACGAAACGGAAGGGGTATGGTTAGGGGTGGGCATCCCATCCCGCGATCCCGTTCCCGTCCCGATTTTTTCGGGTCTTAATGGGATTGAATAATCTCATCCCGATCTAGAATGGGATGGATGGGATGAAGATTTTCAATCCCGCCAATCCCGTCCCGAATTAATTTATTAATATTAATTAGTAATATTTTTATTTAATTATTTATTTTAGAATTGTGAAATTGCGCGAAGTTCTTTGGTTAGTGTCAATCATTAGGATATACCATATAGTAACCTTATAATACTAATGTTTCTTAGTATGTGTGAAGTAAAAGACATAAGTGTCAACTGTTACACCTATGCCTTCTATAGTATTGTGTAGCATGTATATAATCTGATTTAATTATTGTCTTTTTTATTTAGCAAAAGAAAATGTGTATACTTGTTCAAGCATCTCGACTGAAATACCTATAAATGGTACTTTCCAAATAAACAGTATTGTCACTTGTGTTTGCTGATCTTGTTGTGTTTGTGAACGAATTTAAGTGGAAACTTGGATTTGAATCCATTAAATTAGACCCTTAGCTATGATCAAATCATAACCATCGCAATTGTCGTCCAAAAAAAAAATTATATATGATTAGCACGCTGATCCCGTCCCGTCCCGAACCCATTTGGGATGGGACGAGGTCGGGATGGGGTTTTTCTCATCCCGTCCCGTCCCGATCCCGTATGAACGGGATGGGTATATCTCATCCCATCCCGTCCCGTCCCCACCCTAGGTATGGTGGTTCATCAAAAGATTTTATCGAGATACATTTACTGGTGTGACAGGATTGCTCAGTTTTCCCGAGATGCAAGTTGCTTGCAGTGTTAGTGATGACATTATAATTTGTTTGGTCATTCATATGCATTGCATATACGCTTTTTGGTGGAGTACTTTGAGTTAGGATTAACAGTAGGGGTAACTCAATAAATCCCTTTTTATTTGGTCTTGTTAGTGATTGGAAAATTGGATGTAGATATTATTTGAACTATTTTGGAACATTTCCATCTTTCCCCTGTATATATACTAGGGTATTTCCTGTGTTGTTGGCACTCCACAAACTTTTTTTGCTAAGTATCATGCATTGAAAACCCCTGCCACCATTCACACTTTCACCCTCAATTAGTTTTGAAGTGCATACTTATTCTAAGGTAAAATTATAAAAACTTTAGAGTTGCACTCATTCAAAGTTTGAATCAGTTGGAAAAAAACTTTCATATGTCGAGAAGTGAGTTCTCCCCCAATCTTTGAATTCACAAATATATATATAATTCAGGGTTTTTATTTGAATGTAAATTAAGATGCACGTCTCATTTCTTTGAAAAAATATTGAAAATACAAACAACGTAAAATGCATTAGACCTAAACATATTACACGTGTTGATTTGTAAGAATAGTTGAAACTCTTAGCTGATTTGTAAGATAAGCAAGCATATTACCCGTACTGTTGGCATTCCACATACACTTTATTTGGTGCTAATTATCATGCATTGGACACCCTCGCCACCATCCCCTCCATTTCCGTCAATCTGTTCCATAAAAAATCATATGTTAGAATATAAACTAATTTTATTTTAGATGGAAGCCTATTTTATGGTACGGGTAATATGCCAAAATCGATTAAAATTATAATCAATTGAATGTTCGTGTCTTCATTTGAATGTTCATTAAAATGTCTGTCTCTTTGTAGAATATTATACTTCGGCGTGAAAATATTAAAAATTGTGTTTCAATTATACGAAGTTTACCAAAATCCGACAACTATGTAGATAGTTATAATAATTTTCATTTGTGAAAAAAAAACAATAATTTATCTCTCCACCACATTTACATTCCACAAACTTTTTTTCACAATTTTTTTCATTTTCCTTGCCCTTTCTACATGTTTTATATTTACAAACATGTCATCATAGGAAATGAATCTCAACCCTCAACACATCCCCCAATTCTCAGTCCAAGCCATCTTTTATACCCAATCTGTATGATTTGACGTTTGTCCCAGTCAACAATGAACCATAAAATACCACTCTGAATTTTAATATATAATAGCATATTATTCGTGTCGTTGCCTGTAATACCCTCCTAATTTCTTAAATATTAATACTATTTATTTATTTATTTGTAATGTGCTATAATTTTATATATACCTTGTTTTATTTGTAGTGGGTAAAGAAAATAGAAAATGTGGGCATGTTTAGCAAATTATTAGTGAAACCTAATCTAGGCTCTGTTTGATTATAACATGGTTTTGAATAGGGTGGGCATCCCATCCCACAATCCCGATTTCATTTTGACCCTGTTCCGATTTTTTTGAGTCTTATTGGGATTAATCAATCCCATCCGGATCCTATCCCATCCCGATCTAGAATGGGATGGGACCGGGATGAAGATTTTTAATCCCGCTGAATTAAATTTTTTAGTATTTATTATTAATAATTTTAATATTTATATTGAAATCGGAGCGTGACACTGATATTCACATAATTATTACATAATATATCCTTAATTTATATATGTTAGTGTTTCAATTATTATATTTTATAGTAATCATTTCGTTTTATTGTCTTTGTAGGAATTCGAGCGTGAACGATGAAATCGTATTAAAGTGACAATTTAAGGATTGACAATTGGTCGATTCTAGCGGTGGTACAAAGTAGAGGGTCACATATCTAAACCCTTAAACCTAAAACCAAGCCCATAACTTAAACCCAAAACCTAACCCATAAACCCAAACCCATTGCAAAGCCCAATCGTACCCAAAGAATATTCTCTCAATTATATATTGATTCACTCCATGACTCATCACTTTATCTCATCTCTATTCATTATGCCCATTCCCTATAAATACAAGAGAAAAATGAGAGAAAATGGGAGGGAAGAGAAGGGAATAAGCATCAATAGCAAAAATCAAACATTTTTCCTTCACAAAGTGATTTTCATCACACCCATCACCACCTATCCATCTCTCACTCCCTCTCTGTCCAGACCACTCCGCCATCTCCGCCACCAAAGCCACAACCACCTTCGGACAGCACAACCGCCACCACCATCGTGCGAGCACCGCCACCACCACAAAATAGGGGCATGACAACCTTTTTTCGCGTCAGACGTTCACCTCGCCACCGAGCTTCTCACACCACTCCACCGTCATCAGCCCCTGTTCTCATCGCCACAAGCAACACAACCACCGCCGCCGCGAAACAGACCTCGAGATCATCACCGCGACTCTGTTCTGCCTCGCCACAGAGCTAGACAGACCATGTTCCTCTCCTCTCTGTCCTCTCTTCGTCTAGGCCACCTTACTGTCTCTCTACTGTTCAGTGGCGGGAGACTGAGTCAAACTGATTTTGGCTATTCACACCCTCAGATTCTCTTTGAGCAGCCACAGAGCATTTTGGGAACGTTTTCTCGGGATTTGTGTTCGGACCACCTGCTGATCTTCTGAGTACCACCACATCAAGTTTACGACAAATCAAAGGGGTTGCATAATTCATTTTAATTTATTTTACTGATTTAAATACTTAATTGTTGATAAACAATTTATTTCTGAAAATTGATAATTTGCTTTCACCTTTCATGATCGATTAAAAATTGATATATTTGGTAGTTAGATTAACATTTTATCAATATTAAAATCATATGCTAAAAATTATTAAGCTTAAATTTTGATTAAGTGTGCCCTAAACAGACATTTAATGTTTGGTAAGAGTTTATTTGCTTAAAATAAATTGTTAATGTTTGTCAGAAACTTAATATGATTATAATTGGATTTAATGATCACATCTTCGGTGTAAGCAAGGGATCATCATCCCTAAAGCTTCTCGTTTATAATTTCAGTAATTTAGATTTAAATATTTTTGCTAACTCATTGGTAAGTTTTAGCCCACAAAATCCATCTTTTTCCTTTTAATTTATTTTTAGTTTAGTTTTAAAAATACTGTAACCCCATTTTCCTCCAAATTAGTTTAATTAAATTATTAAATTCAATTGCATCCACTTTTCTCGTGGGATCGACCCGTACTTGCCGTTGTCTACCAGTTAGACACCATGCACTTGCGGTTATTACAAGTGGGCCAAATTAGCCTATTTATTTAGGTTAATAAAGCTCGCATCAAGTTTTTGGCGCCGTTGCCGGGGAAGGTAGCGGTGTAATTGAATTTAAGATTTATTTTCACTAATTAAAAAAAAATAGAAAAGATAAAAAAAACTAATTTTTATTTTGTTAAGTTCTTTTTACACTCATTTTGTGTTTGATTTAGCAGAATACACGCTTCTCGAGAAAATTGGACGATCCTGCAAAACATCAAGCAAATTTTATTTAAAATTCTTATTTTGTGAGGAGAGTTTAATTTTATTTTCACCTCATTTTATGTGTGTGTGGTGTATTAATTTTTTAGAACTTTACTATTTTTCATTTTGTTTAATCACAAAAAAAACCCAAAATTTTCTAAGTCAAAAGAAATAATAGGGAAACAATTTTAATTGTTAACTAATAAATTTTTTTTAATGATTTAGAAATCCGACTTCTACGACCAAGACCAGTAAATTTATTTGCATGTACTTGTGTGTTGAGTGAAACGGATAAAAAGAAGTTGGACATTTTTTTTATTGTGCTAACTTTTTGTGCAGAACGGAATACGCACACTGTAAGTATTTCTATCACACGCAATGTATTAGCGACCAGGTGCTTTGTGTAATTGTTTGAAATTGGTGTGATTGGTTGTTTAATTTTTGTAATTGTGGATGCTAAATTTTAGTAATTCATAATAAGCATACCCAACTTCTAAATAGAAACTGGTGGGACTTGATATCCCCACCTCATCACTCCAGCTGTGTGCAACCAATAGCGAAACATAATTAAAATCAGTTAGCAAGTTAGATAGAGTAATATTTTAGGTATGGTGTTCATAGGACAACCAAGACCAATCTGAATCCAATAATTTTTGTGTTGACCGCTGCTAAAAGTGACGATGGGTTTAATCATTCAATGAACTCCGAGATGCCACTGCCACAAGGGTAATTTACCCAGTACGCCAAGTCATAAGTAAGCTACGATCCACAAGAAGGATTGGTGTAGCTAACAGTTTTGGGTTAGGAACACAAGCCTCAAGTATACATTTAACATCACATCGTTCTCACATCGATTGGCTTACAGAGCGGTAGCACAAGGGAGTACTTAATTGGACCATTGTGACCTCCTTTTCTTGTGCGATAATCCAGTTTCTTTGAAACAAAACTCTAGCCTACTGATTTTGAACTTTGTGGTGTAAAGTGTACACTCTTAGGATCAACTTTTAGCACCCATTGCTTTGTCATAAAGATTAGATAAGAAATAATTGTCCCCCAAAGATAAAAAGATAATTGATCTCAAAAACGTTGATTGCTTAGGGAGGCATGTTTCTTGTGCATTTATTGGTTGCTGATTGTGTATAAGTCTGTGTATATTTTTAGAGTTAGTAATAAAAAAATGAACACAAGGGATTATCCATCTTGGTTTCCTGAGGAAGTCAATGCATTTAATGCCATGCGACGACCTGATTATGATCCATATTTAGATTATTACAACCTAGGTTTAGCCTATCATCCTGACTTCTCATGGCCTCATGGTCAGTACCATGAAAGCCCTCTAGACACTCCTCAAGCTTTCATTCCTGATAATGAGTCTCAATTTCATCAAGTTGTTCCTCCATCCAACACATCAAGGTTAGAGGATATCTTGAACCTTTTTATAGAGTAAACAGGAAAAATGCTTGAGCAAAATTCTCAGGATATCACAGAATTGACAGTTATTTATCAACAAAACTCTCAAGCTATCAAGAAACTTGAGATGACTTTGAGTCAAATAGCTGAGTCACGTCTTGAAATAGAGTCAGAGGAAGTCCCTAGCCAACCTATTTCCAACCCAAATGGTCAATTTGAAATTAGTGGCACATCTGAGCTGGACAGTGAAGATGTCCAATCCATTACTACCCTTAGGAGTGGAAAATTGTTGACAATCAGGTAGGAATTTCTAACATAAGTGTTATTATATCCTCACCCAATTTTACACAGGTTGCATCCTCCTCTCATAAGAAGGCTGATAAAGCCTCATTTATTGATGAACCTGTAGATTCTGAGACGCTATAGACATCTCCTTCCCATGTTGACTCATTAGACATATGTCTTCCTAGTGACTCATGCACAGAATCAAATTGTGAACATTCTTTAGAGTCTCCCCTTTACTGTTTTCATGATACACATGACCATTTAGACTTTGATGTTGATGATTCCATTAGGGAAGTCAATGATTTGCTTGACTTAGTCCCCATTGTGGATTCTAGTTATAAATGGAAGTCTAAAGTGGAGCCACCTCCACTCAGTGAGTCAAAACTAGTCCTATCAGTTGAGCCACCTGAGCTTGACCATAAACAATTACCTGACACCCTCAAGTATGCGTTTTCAGGTACTGATGATACTTTGCAAGTTATTATTTCATCTATATTGAATTCAAAACATGTTGTCCCCAAAAAGTCGGGAGATATATCTAGTAAGAGAGTGCAATCCATAAGTAGTGTCAACTCTAGGGTTGGGGGTGTTGTTGAGTTATCTAGACCAATATCTCTATGTGATTCATGTGATGAGCCCGTACCACCTAATATATCCACCGTCTCATCTACTTGCATCACATTCCCATTTACTGAGGCTACTTTCACCGATCCCTTGTTCTAGTGAGGATTTCAGTTTTCACCATTCTGTTGTAAAAATTATTCAATCTTCTGATTTGGAACCAGACCTATGATGTTCCCTTTTTGGAGCACGCTAGAATTCTCTGTTGTGTATGACTACTGGTCACTTTTGGGATGTCTTAGTGTATTTGGTGCCCAATGTGATTGCTATATTTGGGTAGACTGATCCTCAATTGTTCAGGTTGTTGATATACGACCATGGACTAAGTGTTTGTCATGTTCTTCCTCTCTACTTTTCGATGCACCATTTTTAAGGAAGAATATTTGTCGGGCTGATGACTTTAAATCAAGCGCTACTGAGAGGCAGCCCAACTTTTGTTGTAAAAATGCACGTTGAGTGTGTATTTTATCTATTTCTATTTAACTAATCCACAATTCTTTTGTCTCTGAGCTCTCATCGGTGGATTGCTTGCAAAAATTGGTAAAATTTAACCGCGGTAATACAGTTCTAACCTCCTCTCATGTACTTATTTCATTCATTTGTCAAAATTATTTTGTTAAACATTGAGGACAATGCTTGGATTAGGTTTGGGGGTAGGGTTCATGAGTCGGTGAATTTTTTGTAGTGTTTCTTTTCTTAAAAAAATTTGTTTTTCTGTCATGAAAACTTGGTCTTTTGCGATTATGAAAATGGATTTTAAATGTTTTATGCTCAAGAAAATGCAAGCCAACTTGACATATTGGTATATTGATAAAGATTGAAAGTTTAGTATGATCCTTAAGTTAGATCTAGTTCATAAGATTTTCAACTCAATTATCTTTGCACCATGAGCCATGTTAGCATAACTTGAAGTTGATGAGTGAAATATGCACTAGAAAACCTTAGAATAATAGTGGAGACTTAACCCTGAAAGTTTTTGAACATTTCTATTTTTCCGAGGGTTATACATAAACACTTATTTTTCTTGAGTCCATATTATCTCGTTGATGATCTCATTATTCTCATTTTTCTGATCAATTGCTTTGGGAATGACATCAAAATTGAATTATTATACTAGAACTTCTTGGCTTATTCAATTGAGATGTCATAATACTGATCCGAACTTAGGAAATGATCTAGGCATTTTTTTTAGATCATTAACTAGCATTTTAACTTACCAATAACATTAACCTTTTTGTAGCCTTTTGAGCCTTAAAATAACTTTTATTTGTTAACCCATTAACCTTTACCCAACTTTTCTGGGAATGTGTATGGATGGATATACTTGGTGTAAAAAGGGCATCAAAAAGCAAAATATGAGATATTTCATAAATCCTCTATGTGAAAAAAAAAGGTTGAAGAAAAGAAAATAGTTAAAAAAAAAAGCACAAGAAGAATGTCAATAAGGATAAAGATGTGAGAATGAAGAAAAATTGATGATGCGCAATATTGATTTTTTCTTGTCAGCCCTAATTGTTCGTTGAATGAGTTTATACATTCCTAGAAATTTTTGTAGAATCCTTTGACATTCCTTATTAACCATTACTCAAGCCCCGTTACAACCCAACAAAGTCCTAGCTGATCTTAGGTAAAGGTTGGTTCCGTAGATGTGGAGATTTAATAACCAAGACCTATGGTGTTTGATTCAACATTCCCAAAAGTAATTGATATTCCTGTCAATGAGATCATGTTCATTTCCATTATTTACTTTTTTCCTCACATATAAACTGAGTGAAATACCAAATCTCTGAGTGTTTTATTGTGAGTCACATGAGAGGTTTGAAGTCAAAACAAACTTTCTACAGGAGATTTAGTCATTGTTTTACTCTGAAATGAAAAGTTATGTTGATAATGTTATCCACACACACACATTTTGTTGAGGATGATTATGATTTTTTTCTAACCTTTGGAGAATATTAAATTATTTGGAGATTTGTTGATACACTAAAATGACACTGTTGGTTTCTTGCATTTCTTAAAGTTTTAAAATGAACATTGTTTGACCAAGTTTTGTTGAGTCAGTAATATTTGTGGGTAACATTTTTTGGAAACCCTCACGAGACTATAACTCGTCCACTAAGGTAATCTAGGGGTTTAAAGCCTTATTGCACGTTTGAAGTAAGTGCAACCGATGATTCCTGCGAAAGTGAATTAGAATTATTTTTTTATTGTTTTGCTCGAGGACAAGCAAAATATAGGTTTGGGGGTACTTGATATTAACATAATTATTACATAATATATCCCTTTATTTATATATGTTAGTGTTTCGATTATTATATTTTATAGTAATTATTTCGTTTTCATGTCTTTGTAGGAATTTGAGCGTGAATGATGAAATCGTATTAAAACGACAATTTAAGGATTGACAATTGGTCGATTCTAGCGGTGGTACAAAGTAGAGGGTCACATATCTAAACCCTTAAACCCAAAACCAAGCCCATAACTTAAACCCAAAACCTAACCCATAAACCCAAACCCAATGCCAAGCCCAATCCTACCCAAAGAATATTCTTTCAATTATACCTTGATTCACTCCATTTATGCTCAGTGTTTGTTGCACAACTTATTCGAATAAATTTAGGTTTTTCCTCCTTCAAAGTAACATCAACTTAGGCAAGAATGTCTCAATAAAATAAGCTTAAAGGAATGTAACAGTAAGTACACAAATTGGCATAAATGGTCTATCCATGATGGAAGATCTTGTTTTGGTTTGATTCTTGATAAGTATTTTGAGACCTAATAACGAATTCCAGTGTTCTAAACATCGTTAGGCGTTGGGCGGGCGGCGAGTAGGTGCCTAGAGCCCAGAGGCCTAGGTGGTCTTAGGTTTTGTATTATGACTTTAATAACTTATACACTACACCAAAAATACCCATCAGCAACGGTTTGGAACCGTGGGGGTAACC
Organism: Berberis thunbergii; assembly: GCA_003290165.1. NCBI lineage: Eukaryota > Viridiplantae > Streptophyta > Magnoliopsida > Ranunculales > Berberidaceae > Berberis > Berberis thunbergii. The sequence goes on from QNQO01010102.1 coordinate 18,671, forward strand.
AGTTGTCACGGCTTAGAGTCGTGGGCTGTATCGACATCGCTAAATCACTATTAACGACTACAAATCGTGGCAAAACATATTAGTCACGATTTTATACTCGAGGACGGTTTATGATTTAGCCACGGTTCTAAGCCGTTGCATCCATAAATGAAACAAACTAGAGGGAAAAATTATGAAACATCTCGCTCCCACTTTTTCTTTTCTTTCATTTTGAGATCTTCCGCTTGCTGGGCACTGATCACTTCCTTCCCCATTCTGTTGTTTCCAATAGAGGCCTTTTAAAAGAAAATGTACATCTTCATGATACAAGAACATGAACACTTAGTAAAACATATTAGAGTTCATAGACTAACACACTATTCAGTATGGGTGATTCTCAGATTATTATTTGACTCCCCTTGATATCTTAAATACAGGAGCAGCTGTAGCCGTGCACACTAGTGAGGAATAAAAAGAACCAAAAGATAATTTTGTCTCCACAATATAAACCAACTTGCAAAGTTGGACACAGAGGAATGGGCCAAAAGATTTGCAAGAGACAAAACTTCGAAAATTATTTGTGTATCAAAGTTTTACATTAGCCCACTAATAAAACGAACCTTTGTTGCCTCCATTTCAGCTTTTCTTAAAGCTCTCTCTTCCTTGCAAATAGATTGAACTTTTATTTTCAAATAACACCAAAACAAAAACTCACAAGTAGAGAAAATGCAGTTATGAGACAATAATAACCTTTCTTCCTCGAGAACAACAGAAACTTGATCTTCCATTTGTTCAATTGTCTGACACCACTTGGTTACAAACAGCAGCAACTCTAATCTGAATATAACAAACAAATATTAGCCAGAGCTCTGTAATAACTCACAATCAATCAAAGTAGACAACATAGTTTTTAGTTTGGAAAAGAAAACATCATCATAATACCTACTGATATACACATAATTCATACATTTTATATTCCTTAATTTATATATGTTAGTGTTTCGATTCTTATATTTTATAATAATTATTTCGTTTTTATCTCTTTTCAGGAATTTGCGCTTAAACAATGAAATCATATTAAGGCGACTGTATAAGGAATTGCAGGTGGTGGTACAAAGTAGAGAGAGAATTACTTAACCTAAATCCATAAACCAAAACCTAAACCTATAAACTCAAACCCAAATCCTAAGCCTACCCATAAACCAAAACCTAAATCCATAAACCAAAACTAAGTCCATAAATCCTAAGCCTAAAACCTAAATCCATAAACCAAAACCTAAGTCCATAAACCAAATCCTAAGCCTAAGCCCAATATCAATTTCAAACCCAATCAAACCTTATTCACCTATCATCCACCAACAATATTCTCCACCAACATCCACCAACATCCACCATCATCAACCTAACATCCCATGTTCTCCCAACATCCACCTAACACCCCATCTCTATTCATCATTTGCTTTCCATCTATAAATATGAATGAAAATGAATAGAAAACAAAGGGTGAAGAGAAGGGAAAAGAATAGAATTGGAAATCAAAACCTCTTCCTCCTCTCAATGTGATTCTCATCACAAAACACCACCTATCCATCTCTCACTCATTCTTTGTTCAGACCACCCATCAATCATCACCTCGCCACCACTAAGCTTCGCCTCCACCACGATCAGCCACCCCGCAACAGACCCACAACCGCCACCACCGTGAAACAGGGACGTGACAGTCCTGTTTCACGCCCGAATCTTCACCGTCCTTCAACCCACATCATCCATCACCTTCATCACCACCTCCGCACGAGTCCAACAACCACAACAGGCCGCGGGAACAGCCGCGACAGAGCTCGCAACCGAGCGGAAACGGAGCGAAAACAGGAAGTTTTCCTCTCCCGAATTTGCTCTGTTTATTTGGTCTTTCTTCACTTCTTTCGTCTTTGCAGGTTCTAGGATCAATTCGAGGACGAGGGAGGCCGCGAGAAGCGAGAACCAGGTCGCGAGAGCCGCCGTCTCGCTGGAGAAGACGATCGGGAGTTCGCTTCTACTATAGCTGCACTGTAGCAGGGCGGGAAGTTTAAATCGTATTTTTGGCTATTTCCAACCCGAATCTGCTCTATACCACCACAGAGCGGGTTTTGGGCCATTTCCTCGGGATTCGTGCACACCCACCTGCTGATTTGATGAGTGTCACCATATCGAGCTTGTGATAAACTAAATGTGTTGTATAAGTTATTTTGATTTATTTTACTGAATTGTGCACTTAATTGTTAACTACAATTTATTTCTGAATTTTGATAAATTGCTTTCACCTTGCATGTTCGAGAAATTAAACTTGATATGTTTGATAGTTAGAATTACCCTTTATTAATATTCAAAGCATGTGCTAAAAATATTAAGCTTAAACTTTGATTAAGTGTGCCCTAAAAAGACACTTAATACTTGGTAAGAGCGTATTTGCTTGAAATGAATTGTTAATGTTTGATAGAAACATGATATAAGTTTAATTGAATTTTAACGATCACATATTCGGTGTAAGCAAGGGATTCTCATCCCTAAAGCTTCTCGTTAAATTCAGTAATTTAGATTTCAATAATTTTGTTAACTCATTAGTGAGTCCAAGCCCACAAAACTCATTTCATTTATCTTTTATTTTTCTTAGTTCTCTTATTTTTAATTTATTTTTAGCTTAGTTTTAAAAATGATGTAACCCCTTTTCTATAAATTAGTTTAATTAAATTTTAAAATTTCAATTGCATCCACCTTTTTCGTGGGATCGACTCGTACTTGCCGTTGTCTACCAGTTAGGCACCGTGCACTTGCGGTTATTACAAGTGGGTCAAATTAACCTATTAATTTAGGTTAGTTAAATCCGCATCACCTACCAATAAGTCTTCTAGTAGCCTCTCCAACATTGACATGTCCGAGCTCTTCCTCGCACGACATGGCTTCTTTAATGGAGTTTTAGAAGGGGAGTAGAGACACAATGGTTCCACTCGCTTCCTCCCCATTGATCCCATGCGCCTAACTACGCCATATACTTTTTTTCCTTCATCAATATCAAAATCCATCATCTTATTAGGGCAAGTTATTGACAATGCCATTCTTTATTCTTTAAACTCCAAGCTTAGATCTGTATCATTGGATAAAGTACTTGGAAGTTAATAACAACATACAAAAAGCCCCAATTAATTTCACATAAACATCCAATCATTTTTTTTATCATGAAGTTGAACAATAGCCAAAACCAAATCAAATCCCTCAACCATGCAAACCCTAAATTTCTCAACTAAGATAAGCCGCAAATCAAACTATTCAAAACCCTAATTTACACAAGTAAAGGAAGCAAACAATTGTTAAACCCAACTGAAACAAAATCCTCAAAACCTCAACCTTCAAAGACACTAAATCTCTACATTGAAAACCCCTAAGTCCTATCAAGGACTAAGTCAAATATGTACAGGAACCCAGCTCGTTTGGCAAAGAAGGTTTATCAGCAACCCAATTCATGTTCAAGATTGGGGTCTAAATAAAAGGCCTAGCCCAGATACGCGAAAACTATTTATTCTCAGCTTAAGACCTCCCAAGGATTGAGCCAGATAAATGAAAAAGTCTAGCCCATTAGGGCGAAGATGACTTCTCAACAACCTAACTCTTGTTCAAGAATGAGGCATATTACAGAATCCCAAACCAGAAAGGCAGAGGCAACTCCCCTTCGATTCAAAGTCTTCCTCAAGACTGACAAGATTCCAGGTTTATGGTACCAAATTTCAGTTTGACAAGAGATGGTTTACTAGGGAACCTAATCACTACAAAAGGTCAAAGACCAACAAGGAAGTACAGTCTTAAGCGAAAAGATAGCTCCTACACAAGCTCAACTACTAAGGGAGACGATAATTAGGTCACTAAGGGAGCACGACTCGAACAAACAAAGGTGACTATCTTACAAAACATTAAGTTATTACTATTGACATAATATGAACTCAGACAAGCCAAGAAAGGGCTTCAGTCCAGACTAAAGCCCTATTTTGGTGGGGGTAGGTACAATCGCCTACTCAACCTAATCTCAACAAGAATTGGAAATGAAAAGTATAACAACTACGAACACAGACAAAAAAAGAAAACTTTTCTCATTAATAAAATTTCTCCTTCATTACAAATCCGCTCATGCAGTGGGAGTAAAGTCAGAAAGATCCTCCTGTAACTCAAAATCTAGAATGGCCTCAGGGTCGGCAGCAGGCTCTAAAATAGCATAATCGTAGGTCATCTTTGCAACAGCGGGATTGACCTCAAGGCCAACCTGATGGGAAGAAGAGGAATAGTTCTCCTCTTCAAATTGGTGAAAGACCACCTGCCTGTAACAAAAGGTCCCAGTCCTCATGATCTTGCGCAATGTAGTCCAACAACTCCAGCCTACCATCAACAACCTTGCTAAAGTCAGTAATCTCAGCGGCATCAAGGAATTTTTTCTCTTTGACTGCCCATCGTGCCTTCAAGCTAGACAATTCTTTAGGCAATCTAGGCAAACCACTTTCGCAATCTGCCAACCTGCACTCAGCCACAACTCAGCTTGCACACTCAGAGTCATGTTCTTGATTAAGCTGGGACACTTGCAGTAGAACAACGTCATGGGGTTCCTTCTAACAAGAAAACTCAGTGCGTTGATGATCCAAAACATTATGGATTTCAGCAACAGACTTCTGGGAGGATGCCAGACGATCAACAACCTCCATCTACTCAGCTATCAATTTGTCCTGATCCTCCTGAATCCCCCAAACTCGATTGTCAAATCGATTCGGGCAGTCAAGGCCTCATCCAAACTCTCCTGGAATCCTTTCAATCAGACCTCTAGGTCAGCCAAAGCCTTGTCCAGACTCTCACGGATTTCCTATAATTGAACCTCCAAGCCACAACAAACAATCAACCAGACGGGAAAAAAACCTTCTCAGAAGCTGCATGGATCTATTGCTCTGATCAACCTCTTGGTGCCACACATGACGGCCATCAAAACTGAGGTGAATAGCATCTGGGCCATGAAATTTTATTCGAGCGCCGAAATGGAAAACCTTGGGGTCAGGGATAGTCTCGCAACTATGACCTCCAAGGAGGGAGGAAACTCTTCAACTCCCTTCCCGTAGGCGATAGCAGAAGACGAGGAAGTTGAGCAAACCTGGGAATCCAAGCGAGGGGACAACTCAGATGAGCCGCAAGCAGGGTCCTCTAAAGCATATTACTTTCTTAAGGCACCTGAAATTGCCAATGGATCGCATGCAGCACCCTTCGAAGCACAAAACTCCAAGCTTGAGTCAACACCAATGGAAAGCCCCATTGTGACCTCAAGAAGACGAGCATTGGTGCGCTCGATTTTCTCTTCATTTAGACTATTGATGGTCCTCTACCTCAGCAAGGTTGGTGTTCCCCTTGAAGGAAGACATCGAGGCAGAGGGACAAGGTGGTAGATTATTGGGCTCATGCATTATCTCCTTAGAAACACGAAAAGGTACCACTGGTTGTAAGTGCTCGACAAGCTCCCTCTTAACGATAAAAAATGGAGCAGAAAGGGAAGCCACCACCTTTAACCTTTTTGAACTTACGAACTGGGGAAAGCAACCCCTTGCAACTATATTTTTCTACACCCCGGATGCTCTGGCACGAGAAGAAGATAAAATCGGAGTGGTTAGAATTTCAACCCACCCTACCAACCATGCCGTTAAATAGACCACTTTGCTCAATGAATGCAGGACTGAGTGCATCCAAAAGGGACATAAGCGATAAGGAGTGAAAGCCAATTTTAGCTCTCTCTTCCTCATGAGAAAGAGCAACAACGCTGTGCCCCTTGGTTGAGAAAATAGGTGGTACGTCAGGCATACAATAAGCATCATGCTAAAAACATCAAAAAATATAAGTCAAAGTACTTAATGATGTTCCTGAAGTTGCAATAGACCAACCGGTTCTCATGGTCAAAGTGTCAAGACTGCACAGAAGAGTATCACTGCCAATTCTTCATGCCCTCTGAATGTTCGCTAAAACAAGAAGGTTTCAATAGCCAACAGGTACCATGGTTGTTCATCATGATAGGATCGTTCTGGTCTCTTATCAAAGCTCAAAAATTCTTTCAGCTTGCCCCTGTGGATCCAATATTCAATCTCATACCTTAGACTCTTACAGTCGTTGGTATCGTAGCAACCCTTTTTGTGGTACGAGCAATACTTCTTGTTGTCACGCTTGGAGGGGTCTCCGTGCTACTTTGGGGCCACTTCAGATCTTCCCAGTTTTTCATGAAATTCAAGACGTTCGACGGGCTAGAATTGAGGGGGGTCACGGCTATGGATCCAACGTAATTGGACACTTTCTCTGAAACACCCAAAAATTGTATGAAATTTGTTGTATTCAGTTTATTATGGAAAATGAAGCAGGTGATCTCCCTATAATGGGTCACGAGAGCATCAATCATGTAGTAGATGCATCACATGGCATCAAGCATGGATAACTTGCTAAAATACTGGTACATACTAGAGATTTCTCACTGCTCAACACATTGTTTTGAACTAGGAAAAGTAAAAAAAAATTCAAAGAGGGCGTGTAGAACTACTCACTTTTGTAAGGACTCATGATAGATCCTCTTGTAGTGGTTGTAAACTGCCACAGAGAGTGCCTGGATTAACAAGGAAATATTGAAGTTCCTAATGGTGGACCGAGCCAAAAACAACAACAACAACAACAACAAAGAATAGAAAACTACAAAATAGTTTATCTTCCTGTAAAGCAAGTCCATGGTTGGGATATTAAAACTAAACACATTTTCCATAAAATTACCATAATATATCACTGAGGGTGTGTTTGGTTGCATGGAATCCTATGTCATGGGAATTCATAAGGGGACCCCTACATTTTAGGCTAAATTGATATATCACTCCACATTTACCATTTGACCACCATTTGATTTTGTGATCAATGGTGAGAATGGAAGTCCCATGAACATGGGAATTCCACTCCTTGCCCCCCCAAGGCATGTGATTCTCATGTTCATGGGACTTTCATTCCCACCATTGATCACAAAATCAAATGGTGGATGTGGAGAGATATATCAATTTAGCCTAAAATATAGTGGTCCCCTCATGGATTTTCATGGCATAAAATTCCATGCAACCAAACACACCCTGAGATGCATGGAACATCCAAGGAATACATGAGAAGTCATGAGATTAAACAGGAACGTGGGGCCAAGCCCCACTCATAATATGGAAGCAGTGATACTATTCCAAATAGTTTATACAATTCACGTAATTTTTTCTAGGAGATGTGAGGAGCTTCCTCCAATTGCTAGAAACGAGACTAGCGATACTCAAAACTTACGCGGAATTAGTAAAGAAGAACAAAACACAAATCAGAGTTTTTTTTAAAATACTTGCTGCTATATCATTATAAACTACGATTAGAATCTCTCGAGAAGAATCTCTCAAGGAAAAAACTTGTCAAGCCCTATACAAATGTCTTTGGGGGTAGGAAATATACATATTTGCACCACCCCAATTCTCATCCTTCGAATTCAACCCAGAACTTGAACCAGCTGCACCACCCCTACCACTACCACCACCACCACCACCAACTCCGCGAACCACCCCAGGAGGACTAACAATCTTAATTCCCTCTCCTGGAGGTTGCCAATACTCAGGAGGGTCTCCACCATACCCATAAGACATCAAACCATCCCTAAAGCTTCTTCCTTTACACATAACCTCTCGATTCTCCAAACACCCATTTCCACACTCATCTTCCAAATCCCCCTTCAGTGACAGAAGCTTAAATGAATTGAAATTGTAAGCAGTTTTGCTTGAAAACTCATCCCGTTTCCTTCTGTGCCTGGAGACTAAGTAATGGCGCAAATTAGAAATATTTAAATTAACAAGTTAGTGAAGGGCATAGATAGGGGGGACGACCGTTAAAAATTTGAATAAAGGCGGAGAAGGAAAACATCGTTGAGCTTATATTAGGCAAGAATATGTGGGAAAACCACATTACTTGCAGAATCAAAATACGTATAGCCGACTCTCCGAGAGTATTCAATGATGATAATGATATGACATACCCTATACAACAAAACTTACAAGACGTGTTACAAATCTTACATTACTTGGCAACTTTTCATTAAAGGAGAAGGGATGTTCACCCAATTGAGCTATAAACCTCGTAGGCTTATCAAATCTGCAGGCTTGTTCCACGGTTGCTAATGGGCTGGTTCTTAATGAATTCAGCTTGACATTGGCCCAAGTTGAATTAAGATAGGCTTTGAGTTGGGCCTTACAATAAAACAGAGTTGTTTTCTTCTTTTCATGGTTTCCATCATGTATTCAGGGTTGCCAATGGGTTGGTTCCAATCACAATGGACACCAAATTTTGACCAAAAAATACAAGAAAATCAAGTTTCTACAACCATATTTTTTAACCAAGTGAAATTGTGTGATCTTGAAAGAATGATGAAATTTTCAAAAAAATTTGTATATCTTGAGGCAGTAAAAAACTTTCCCTAATGATGTCACATCATCCTGATTGTAGAATCCAATTACAAAACCTAATTCCCTAACCTCACTCAAATTTGGCCATATCAATAGGATACTAACTTAGCTACTCAGAGACTTATAACAGATAGTATCACAAGTTCATAGTTGAATCACGCGTGCGACATTTGGACTTAACCCAACACCTTACAGCATGAGCTGACGGCAACCATGCACCACTTGTATCTGCGTTCCCGAAGGCACCCATCTCTTTCAAGAGGATTCGCAACATGTAGGGCTCAAAAACCGAATCAACGATTCGATTTTTCACCTAAACCGTGAACCGAATCGATTTAGGCCAGTTTTAAAATTTTCAAATCGAAACCGAACCGATCATTAACAAAACTGATCCGAAACCAAATCGATTCTAATTTATGCAAACCGTAACCGAACCGAAACTGAACGACTATTTTAAACATATTGTATTATTTCTATATAAAATATATATTATTTATTATATATATATTCGGTCGGTTCGATTTGGTCAGTTAAAATCACATAAAAAAACGAAAATCGAACCGACCACTTCGATTTTGAATTTTTTTAAAATTGAAACCAAACCTGATTTAAATCGATTCGATCAATTTTTTGTTCAACCATAGCAACTCCTAATAAGATTTTTCGTTTTGCATCGAATTAAACCACATGCTCCACTGCTTATGCGGGCGCCATCAATTCCTTATTCTTGTGAAGACGTAACCTACAACACTGTACGGATCAATCCTCACAGCCCCTTGTATCCATCGTTTACGACTTGGACTAGTGGGGTATCTCTGCTCACGACAGTCTTTTTAAGTTTTTAGCCAGCAAAAGTAACGAATAAATTGCTAAACCATCTCCTACTATTTTTGACTTGTGACCACATCTGGTCCCAAGATTGACAAACATGTCTTCAAACTCTGGTCGCCTCAGTGGTCAGTCACAGTGAACTCCAACCACTGTATCTACTTGATTTAAAAAACAGAAATTCTTATTGTCGAGGAAACCAGCGAGGAAAGAGAGGTGGCAGGGGGTGAACCTTTCTCCTTTGAGATATGTGTCCACTTTTTTGGTGCACACATTTCGAAGGAGATAAACGGTTCACCCCCTCCACCTCACAATAAGAATCACTCTTTAAAAAATTAAAAAAGTTTACATGAGATATTAAACAAGGCTAGACGGCGAGGTAATCTGGTTTCCGCGCTCATTTCGTCGACATTTAGAATTCCCCTTAAACAAGTAAAGAAAAAGAGCAATGCTAAGACCCCGCCACGTCGCTGTCCTCGCTGGTTTCCTCGACGTTTAGAATTCCCCAAAGAAAAAAGATCAAAAGTTAAGTGGGCTGGAAAAGAGAGTGCCGCTTTTTAATAAAAAAAAAGCCCACAAAATTTGCAGACACGAGGCCTTTGTCCGTGCCACGTGTACAATGCACTCATTCGATGGAGGTACGGCTGTGTACGAAAATTACACAACAGTCCTTATGTCCTTGTTTTACAAATGTTTACTTCGGTAGGTGGGTAAAGAGAAGAAAAAAAAAAAAAAAAAGCACAAATTCTAGAGTAGGTGGTGGGACCTAATTGACCAGTGTCGTGCCTCCTCGAGTGGTGTGTTCGCAAACGTCATTGTAGGGTTCAAAAGTGTCGTGAAAACTTAATTGTAAAACAAGGGCGCATGTGATGCCCACTGTACTATGTTTCCACCACACAAGGGAAAGAGCGAGGAAACCAGCGAGGTAAACGAGGTGGCGGAGAGTGAACCGTTCAGAAATTTATATTTTTTTCTAAAAAAATAAACAGCGTTATAAAAGGCATTATTATTAAGATAACAATTCCAAATCTCTTTGCAATAATTTTGTAAGCCATTAAGATAACACTTTCATTATTTGCATGGATTTTACTCCCTTAAAACATTACAAGAAAACAAATATATAATTATCTTCATTAATAATTCAACAAACTCACTTTTAATTTCCAAATAAACCCCATTCAGTTCTCTATACTACCACCAACATCAAAGGTTGCTCACACAACCTCTTGTTTCTTTAGCCCTCTTTTCAAACCAAAACAAAAAGCAAAGTAAAAGTTGCTCTTGCAAGTGTGAGTGACTAAATGCACAACAGATCTTTACTAAGCGCACCCACGCGGCGCAAACCCAATTTGAGAACCTGCGCCATCGAACACGACCCGGAAACCTTGTTGCTGTATGTTACCGATGATTGATAATCCACCACTGGTTCCTGCAAATGCAAAGCAAAACAACCCGTTCGTGTTAACGGGTATTAAGTAGTTCGAAGCGGGTAGTGCCACGTCAGCTCCATGACCAAAATGCATCACAACCGTTGGTACTTTGACTTCGCTCTTGCCCGATAGATCATAACAGGTGTCAAACAGTGAGAAACTGGGAGCAGATTTTAAACCTACAGCCCCCGCACGGAATGCATCTCGAAGGGCAATATAAGCCGGGCGGGTCAACCGGGTCACTGATGTACCCGAATCAATTATAACTCCTCCATTTCCAGCCGGGTCAAGCCGAAATAAAGCCGATGAAATCCTAGCCACACGTGTGCCACCAACACTAATTCCGAGGAGCTCTAGATAGTAGAAAGTGTCAAGTTTCGGGTTAGTGATCATAGGAGTGAACACGGCGGATCTCGACACGGATGACTCGCCAAACACGATTGCCGACGGTTTTGATCCAGATGTAGACCTGTCCACTAAACAGTAAGAGAACTTGTTACCAAACCGGGCTCCGGACTGACCCGGAAACGAGAGCTTCCCTTTACCAAGCCCAAGTAGACCGGCGGCTCCAACGAACAACCCTTCGTTATCGTGCCCGCAACCAAACGCGACATTTGGAACCCGATTTCGCCTAAACGTCAAGGTTTCCGTAGCAAAATCGCCAACAGTGAATGATCCGTCACCATACGAAACCTGATACAAACACGACTTCCGTCTAGTATCGCAACCCGAAACGTCGAGTTTGCGACACAAAGGCGATCCACATCGCTGGACAACATAGGAAGTTGATTTTCGCGGGTCGAAGATCGGGTCAGACTGTGTGTAACATTTCCGACACGGCGCCACACTGGAGCCACACGATGTCTGACCCAGTGTCGAGCACCATGTACGAGTATCTTGGTGGAGTACCTACTCCTAACCGAGTAAAATACTCCCCACTCCCTTGCGAGAGGCCGGAAACGATTGAACTGCTAAAATCGCTTCCAGGCCTTGCTCTAGCGTTCGCACCGGTAACGTTCTTACTACCGGTGCCAACGCTAACACGAACGAGTATAGACTTCACTCGCAGAGCATCGCGAGATAATCTATCCGCGAATAGCGCTGCAGGGGTCTTGTTGGAGGTGGAGGAAGTAAGGAGGGAGTCTATGTGGTGGAGGGGAATGGAGAGTGTGTTAGTGTTTTCTTCTTCTTCTTCCGGGTTGATGGATTCGGATTCTTGGAAGAGTTGGTCGGGTTGTTGGCGGGTTGGCGTGTTGGAGAGGGGAGATACAATCAGGGTTTGGAACTGAAGTGGCTTTGCTAAAGTGGTTTGGATGAGGAAGAAGAAGAAGAGGAGTGTGGTTTTCAGGGTTCCCTCCATTTTAGGGGATGGGATGAGAGTGAAGGGAGTGGTGAGTGAGGGAGGGAAGGAGTTGTGGGAGAGACATATATAGATGGTGGGAGACAGGGAAATAGACTGGTTTATATTTTTTAAATATTAATTAATATTTTAATCTTAAGGATGACTTTAAAAAAAAAAAAACCAAAAGACACATTTAACCTTTAGGAATAAATGGACTGATTGGTATTGATTTAATTTGATAACAAAGTAAAGTTCAAGTTAACTTAGATATAAGTGATATTTTCATGAATTTTTATAATACAAGATTCCACACAACTAAACATGCCCTTACTTTAGTTTGGTATAACTCATTTTGTTTATGATTATTGCCTTGAGTATATTTCAAGAGGAAAAAAAGAGAACTCATTATGTTGGATTCGTGATTTTACGTCAAACTGATCTAAATCGAACCGATGACATCCGATTGTGGGGTAAAATGGTCTTAATAGAAAAAGGGGTGCATGTTATTTGTCAAAATATTCGGTGCATAATATATTTTTATTTACTAGAGAGGAACATGGGGATGAGTGTGGTGACAAGAGTGCCCTTCAGAGTTCAGAGAATGTGAAAGAGACAAATGTCCTTAGTATTATTTTGAGTTTAGGGTTGATTTAATCATTCAATAAAGACTTAATGGGTTTAGATCCTGATGTCCATTATTGAATGGCAGGGAGGATTGCTACCTTGCATTGCATTGCATTGCAAGATCATTTTTATATTTTGCTTTGTTTTTAGCCTATAAGACGATGATATTTTGTTATAGATCGAGCTTCAAGTGAATCAACTAAGATATTGTGTTTATTTCTTTGTGTTAAGAGCTTATAATGAGTTGTATCAACATCATTCATTTAAAAATAAATCTTTTTTTTTTTTGGATCTCGCCGCTTAAAAAATATTTAGCTTTAGGTCATTATGAGAGATGGGCGACATCAGATTTATAAGAGTGAGATTAAGAAACCAGTTTTTATAATCAAGTTCTGTTAATTAGAATGATGTGGCATCATTAGAGAAATTGTTTATAACTTTGAGATACACAAACACTTTGGAGATTTCATCATTCACTGTAAAAACCTGATTTTCTGCTATTTTCGGTTTTATAATGAATTTGGTCGATTCTAAGGTCTACTAACCAAATGATAAAAATCTACAAAATGTAATCTAAAATTGGTAGACTAGGAAGAAGAAAAAACATACAAATACTAAAATCAAACTATTGACATTCTATTAAGGATATTAAAGTTGCAAAAGGAAAAGGAAAAAAAAAAGCAATCTATCAAATATAGGTGCCCTCCAGTTCGAAAGCCTGAAATAGCAATTCATAAACAAATAAAATTTTAGAGGCACTAAATAAAGCAAAAAGTGAAGAAGATAGTTGAGAGACATTTATGTTGCCCACTCCATGCTTCAAAAACAACCATTCAATTCTTAGTTGAGAGGCGCTAAATAGCAATGATAAGAGGTCTCTTAGTGTCCCCTTTCTTCTTGTGACCCCATTCAATTATTCCATCATTCAAGCCTTCTTACATTCATTTTTCCACCAAAGTAGGTTAGGGTTTTCATCAGTTTTGTTCCATAGTGAGTTAAGGTTGGGAAAAGGAAATGAAGTGTGGGAGAAACCCTAAAAAAGATACAGGGGAGATCCAATACATGTGAAGTTACAGTTGTGTGATATGAATTCTGACTGATAATAAGGAACAAATGTTTAGAGGTCCTAATCACCTTTTTTTTTTTTCCTTCTCTTGTCAATATCATAATTCAATTATACATTTGAAGTGTACCTTGACATGAAAGTTAACCAATTCAGAGAAAATAATTTACATTGACAAAAATGTGTTAAGGTTGAAGTGACCTTTAGATGAATTACTGTTCTGTACCCACATGTTTAGGGTTCTGAGAATTAGATGAAGAAACAAACAATAGGTTATGGTCATATTTGTTATCTATGGCCTATTGTACTCATGAACATGTGACTTAGGAATCAATTTCCCTGTGTGTGTATGTGTAGGACACACTTTATGGAAAAACAGATGTAAACAGTAGAAACCCCTATCACCATAAATTAAAGGATACTGTATGTACAGTACAAGTGAGGGAGTTGCCCTAAAGTAAGGGTTGTGTCCATTGATAAATAAGTTTTTAAGTCAACAGCATGTATGTTCATCTTTTGAGTAAGAGAAATCATCAACACACAACACTACCACCCTTTCATTAGATCCAACTTCTTGTTCCTTTAGAGCCCTTGAAGCTTCAAGGAAGAAAGCCTCACATGTGTGTTTCATCTTCTTTTTTTCAACACAGTACCAGATAGACTTGGAATTTGAAACCCATTTGACCTGTTAAAATTTGAGTCATTTTGGATCAGGTCAGGTCAATTTAACCCATTTTCTAACAGGTCATATTCGTGTCGTGAATATGTGGCTCGCAAACCCTACATAATCAAACCCGTTGCTATGTCTAGTCCCACACAAAATGTAAGTCTCAGGGATTCTTCTTCCGAGCTATGACAGGAAAAGTTCAGTCTGTGACAAGCACAAGCAAGTACCCAAGTGTTGACTAGTGTCAGCCGAAAGATAGACTGAAAGTCTCCCTCAATGTTGAAGTGGCTTGCGAAACTTGCAAGTTATTATTCTCTCTAATAATTCTTTGAACGGTAGCATCCCCCACTCTTTATGTCAAATGAAGAGTCGAAAATACACATAATCATTTATCTGGAAGTCTTCCTCAATATTGGAGTGGCTTGCAAGTTCTTGACCTCAATATCTGGAAGTTCTTAACCGTTGAATCTCAAATCAAATGAGTCGGCGCTGTTGACTGTAACGAGAGCCTTAACTATGCCTAGTCATTTGATTCAATTTATGCGTTTGGTTCACGCCTAGTGATTTGATTGAAAAAAAGTCATTTGATTCAATTACTTATTCCATGCAAATATGAGGAGACTACTCTACTCTCATAATATGGGGACATTTCATCTTAATTAAAATGAAACAAGAATTAACAAGTTAAGAGAAATAAATTAACTTGTTCATGGATACGGTTTGATCACAAAAATCTTACTTATCATATACTCCCAAATACTGATGCACTACCAAATACTCCCCCATCACCCCTTTTTGCAATAATCTTATCGAAAATCTCGGAAATAAGCTTTGATGACGATGATGAATGTTTGATGAGGGATTCTTCTTCCGAGCTATGACAGGAAAAGTTCAGTCTGTGACAAGCACAAGCAAGTACCCAAGTGTTGAGTAGTGTCAGCCGAAAGATACTGTCATTTCTTGACCTCCAAATGTGCCTGTAGGAAGGATATGTGTTGAGGTTTAAGGAAGATAACAAGTGAACATGTTGCATGGCTAAGTATCACTAAACCTTATTGCAAACATAAGACAACAAATTTCAGCTATCAGGTGGCCATTTTGTTCGACCAGTGACACACAACAGCATTGCTCTTCAGTAGGCAAAATCTCTTTACCTCTTTAGTATTATCCTCCAATTTCACTCTCTATCTCCCCATAGAAAATTTGGTTACACATCTTTAAGAAAATAAAAAATGTCAACTTGCTTCCGTAGCATAGTGGTAGTGCGTTCGCTTCGTAAGCGAAAGGTCGTGAGTTCGATCCTCACCGGGAGCATTCCCATAATATTTTCATTCATTATTGTTTTCTTAATCATAGTAGATACAGGTTGCAAAATCATATTGATGTCACCATCTGAGAACCCAACAATTGCTTGTAAGTTCTTCAACATTATTAAGCACCTCAATCATTCAATTTTCTTTGAAGATGCATCTCAATGCAAGATCATCTAAAGCAATGATTTGTGTTTGGGAAGATGATTCATACATGATGATATCTTCAACTTCTTCAAACTCACGGAGAGAATGGCAAAAAACCACATTGATCTCACCTTGGCAAACCACATTGGCCTAGACATAAGTTGGTCGGTAGGCCGACTTGTCTAACATCACAGTTAAAAGGGTCGATCCTTAAATGCTCGCAAAGATTATTTATCGAGATATTTTCTGTATTTTTACTGAATTTGAAAAAATATAAAAAAAAAATAATGGATAAGTTACCTGATGACCGAAACCAAACACCAAATTACATTTCATCGACAAATCTTGTTTTGGATCCCGAGAGATGGACGCAGAACTCGAACGCGAAATCGAGGAAATAGTGATCGGAATCCTGAAGACGGCAGACATGAATGAGATGACCGAAGCGAAGGTTCGAAAACTCGCTTCAGAGAAGCTGGGTATCGATCTCTCGGCCCCAGATCGCAAGAAGTTCGTTCGCGGCGTCGTTGAGGCATTTCTTCAAACATCTAAGGAGGGAGAACAAGAACAAGAGGGAGTTGCAGCGGAAAAGAAGGAAGAAGAAGAAGAAGAAGAGGAACCCAAAGAAGAGGAAGAAGAAGAAGGGGGAGGGGATGGGAAGGAGTATGACGACAATGGGGATCTAATAATTTGCAGAGTAAGTGAGAATTTGAGTTGTTTTTTTATGAATTGGGTTAATTTGGAGATTAGAGTGTGAAATTGATGTTTTGTGTTGTGTTGTTTTGCAGTTGTCGAATAGGAGAAGAGTGACTCTTCAAGATTTTAGAGGGAAGACATTGATTTCGATTAGGGAGTATTACGAGAAAGATGGGAAAGAGCTTCCTTCTTCTAAAGGTATAGAGAGTTAATTGCAATTTCTCTTCAGTTCTGACGAATTTCTCTATCATTGTTAAAATTCAAGTGTTATAAGACTCGGGAGTTAGGGTTTATGAGTGGGGATGATGTGAATTTTGGAATTTAGGTGGCTTTAGATATTAGATGTGCTAAACTTAACTCATTGTTAGACTTGTTTCAACAATGGGTGCAGAGATTTGATCAAATGGCCAATCAGTTTTATATAGGGAGCTTATATCTAATCTATAAGAAGAGAACCTTTGTACGCAGCCCGGTGGGGAGGAAGCACTGATTAGTGCTTGGGGAGGATGTTCAGCACGTGAGTGCCAACTCTATCACACTCTTCATCTTCTCCAAACCAATTAAACCATGGAGTAGACAACGTCATTGCTACTCTTTGTTTATTTTTCTTTGCTTCTTGTGTCAAGTTTCATGTTTGTGTTGACATACTAAATATGAGAATTAACTAGCACCCACATGGTTTTGTGCAAGGAATCGTAGGTATGCTCCACTTGGGTTTGGGGTTTTGGGTTTGTGTCTACGTGCTTGCATGATAGTAACCTAAAGTAAGTGTTGGGATATTGTGTTGACCACGGAGAATTAAGTGTTGACCTTCTGATTGGAGATGATTGGGGAATAACCACCATTAACAAACTCAATTTGATTCAATGTATAGTCCGACCATTTATAGGAAAATTTGACATAATCTATTAAACCAATACTTCCCAATACTATACTTTCTAAACAAGTCGATTTACGAAATAATTGCACGTGCTTACTAAAGTTGGGGTCTTGAAAAGCAAGCTGAAGAGATTAGTTTTCTGACATCCTAGGGCCCTTGAAACAAGGCTAGTCCTCAAGCCTGAAAATTAGAGAAAACAAAATGCAGCTTCAATCAGAATATCCCATAAGAGGAAGCTCATTGCTTGCCCCATCCAAGAATACAAATTGTAGCTTGGATACAGTGATTGGGGTACATTAGCTTCATTCTCAATGAAGAATAGCCCTTGACATGCCACAGGAACCACTTAATCCTTGGAATGATCAAGAGCAAATGTTGACACTATTATCAGTTTTGTTCCAAGAGGTTTCTGGGCGTCTGCATAACGTAGTGCCTACCGCTCCCATCCAACTATGCACTAGACTTTACAGCCATCCAAAAAAAGCAGTAAATAATGTCACCAGACTCCTTAGTTTACATCTTTAGCAAACATGTTGTCGCTCTTCTAAAAAGTTGTGATGCCCATCATCATTTAGTGTTTTTTTTGGCGTAAAAGGAATGTTAGGAGCTTTTCCAAGTCTTTAGACTTGTATAGCAACTTGAATTGCAAACCCTTAATAGTCATGAAGAAGTAAATGGGAAGATAATGGAGGATAAATTAAATTTTAACTTTTGGTTTTAGCATATAACAAACAATTACCATTCAACATGGATTGGAATTCCTTATAGTATGAACACTAGGTCGGACATTCTCCATCTTAGTTTTCTTCTGTCACATTTAGAGGGAAGGGCTTGTTGATTTTCTTGTGGGATTTCAGTGATTTTACATTCGGACATTTAGTGAAGGTGATACTTTTCAAAAACGTAGATCACATTCTCTATTTGATTTTCGCCCTTAACAAGGTCATGCAAGTTGCTTTTGCGTGTTTGTTGAAATTCCTTGTCTTTTCAGCGGGAGCGGGAAAAGACAAGGTGCTTTAGTCGCACACCATTTGTTGGACCTTTGGTTAGCAAGAGATGACTGAATTTTTAAAGGAGGCAAATGATGGTGAGGATATTGGTGATTGTGGTCTTGGGATTTGGATTACCATGTATGTAGTAAGCTTTGTGAACCTTGTGGAGAGGGTTGTTATGATTTATGCCATCTCAATGTTTGTTTTGCTTAGGCCTCTTTGTAATTCCTTATCTAACACCTATAACAAATACTGGCCAAGGAACAGTGATCGTATCCGTCATGCATATCTTTGTATATCCGAAAATTCCCTCACTGACATTGTCAATTTTCGAAACAGCCCTTTGCAATAGTTGTCAACAAACGATTCTCGGTTGTTCTCTTCGTTCTTCATCACCACCACGTAGAACTCCGTCCAGAGAAGTGTCATTCACAAGTGCCTTGGAAAGATTACAACATTGGGGCTACACAGATCAATAAACTATGATGCTATGGCTATACCTTCTTCGTGACCAACATCTCTAAATTCTTCTGCACGAACTCCTTCCTCCTATTCACTACTCATTGTTATAGTCGCCATTATAAGGGCTTCGTAATCCACATCAATCCCTAAATCAAACATGGAATGAAGACGACACCATGTAAGTGTTCTCGCATTCTTATCACCATCATTTGCTGAAAGAGGAGAGTGGCAGAGATCCGCAAGATGCGAAAGATTTGTAGGATTGAAATGATGAGCAAAAGTAGATGAATTGAGTTGAAGAATTTCTTCCTTAGTCGTCACTTTTCTCAGTGTAAGGTATATATCTATTGAACTTTATCTTGAATCTTAAACTGAATGTAAAAAGTTGATTAGTAGCTGTCATTTCCTTCATTTATAAGATTTAACTTAAGTTCCTAGAAAATTTATCACCTTCCCATTGTTACTATACTCAGCAACAAAAACAAAAGTTGTGCACTCATCTTAACATGCCATTCCAGGTTCACCAAAGGCAATTTGATTGATTTTCTGATTGTTTCCATATACTGTGTCTTATTTATTTGACACCAAATCTGAGATTTATAATCGCAGTTCTAAGAAACAAAATGAGCCTGTTCTGGGCTTTATTCAACCGTTATAACTGAATGCTTGCTTCCCCAAATAGTAAGACCCGTGCCATTTATTTTCTTGGATTGCCGCTAACCACAGAAGTCAGCATGCCCAAAAAAAGGTTCTTACCAATGTAGCCCAATAAGTATCAGGGAAAAATGCTCTCCGTTTTTAACCTGGTTATAGAGGAAGCTCTGCTATCCTGATTTCTTCAAGGTCCATTTGGGAGTTCGACTATTGATTTCTTGAGATGTTAGTCTGTTTTTTTTTTTTTTCAATTACTTATTTATAAGTTTCAAACACTCTCTCTGAACTTTCGATTTGTGAACCGATTTGAGTGTGGTTGATGTTGTTGCTAACTCTGCAGTTTGGTTTAATCTTCAATGGCCCTTCAGTTGGATGTTATCTGTTTTTGTTTCTCTAAAATATTTGTTCCTTTGATGTATTGACAGGCATAAGCTTGACACCAGAACAATGGTCAATGTTCAGCAAAGCTGTCCCCAAGATAGAGGAAAGCATCAAGAAAATAAGTCAAAGTTGAAGTGAGGTATCAAGGTCAAAATTTTAATGGTGTCTGACCTTTTTTTTGTGAACGGAAACTCAGTGTAAGCTTAGACACTGTCATTGTAACGTAAAGGAACGTAGCAGTAGTTTAGTGTAAGAAAAGGGGCTAGCTTTTGGGATTGTCGATAAACTTTTTGCTGTAGAGAGGCTTCTGAAGCCCCTGGTTGTGAACATTTGCATGAACATAGACAGAATGTATTGAAGTTTCAACATCTTGAAATTCAGCAGTGGAATCTTGATCATTAGGATTACTATGTTGGTGAAAGGCATTTCGTGTGCCATCACTGCAGTTCATGGAGATCTAATGCAATTTTAGACTCGAAGTTAACATGACAAGAGAGATACATACAGGCTATGGAAGAAGATAGTTACATGGATTTGGCCTTTCAGGTTATATAACAATGGTAGCATGTCTATCCCATCGGTTATATATACAAATTACTTGCGATTCTTAATCGTGTGCGCTTTAACAACAATATTATAATTTAAGCTCTCCCAATGAGATCTGACTGCAATTTATAGCAAAAAATCAATCAAATTATAATTTACAAACCCAAAATATAAAAATACAAACTGTTTAGTTCGACTGCAACCCCAAGAAATTGTTTAAGGCGCAAATCAAACATACCTGATCTCTAGTTTCTTATTCTTCACACTTGGTTCGGATTTGATATTGCTAATCTTAGTGCACAACGGTGCAATCAACCAGAAACCCAAAAAAAAAAAAAAACACCCAAGAGGCAAGTGAGCAAACAGCAGAGGTACCAATAGTGGCCAAGTTTGAAGGCACATTATGTACTCATTTTGATATAAATGAGAGTTCTTGGGAAAAAAAAACCGGGTGGGTTCTTGCTCGTGGTAACCCAAAACAAACTAAATCGTAAGAAAACCAAGGATCGTTTTACCATTATAAGCTGACATACTCGGATAGATCAGCATAACTGAATCCAATATGAATTCCCAGTTTAGAATCATCATGAAATAGTTTCACAACAAATTGAGAGAAAACAAAGGGGTGCAAAGTTAGAATCAGTTAATTAAGAGTTCAGAGATGCTTAGTCCTTCAAACACATTTTCAACAAAGAATTTCCTATGCCCACCAACAACCAAAAGAAGCTTTACCTCAATTTAGCGTCAGAGCCCCACATTCAAGGGGAGAATCTCTACTCACCTCTGCCAAGATGATCTAATAGATTCTCCTTCCCTCTGATGTGCTTGTTCTTCACAAGACCTCTTTAATCCAAGAGATCTGAGCAGACTCAATGAAACTTATCGGAGGCTCTCCCAATTCTTGTCTTTGTTCAGTGAAGTATACTTCAATGCGCAACTCATCTTGGGATGTTATTATAGCCTCCTGCCTGACCCTGATACTACAAATTATAATGGACAAAAAGTCAGAACTTTCTTCATAAAACAAAAATACAAATTTGTTTATATCCTAGTAACTTTCTGCTGGTATAATAGTTGTCTCAACTCTCAAGGAGAAGTCAAAAGAAAGCATTAGAAAATCGACTGAAAGATTTGAAAATATTGTGGGAAAAGCAAGAGATAGAAAATGTCTCTGCCAGTTACATAAAACAATAAGTTGTTGTGGCTTATAGTACTTGACATAGGACTCGAGTCGGTACTTGTGAAAGTTGTTAAATTCAAAGAAAAAGCTGAGATGAATATAGTAAGGATCTCAGCTAAATTACTCATATAAAACTCTAACTCAACTAGTCAAATAAAGAAATAAAGACTTTCAATCTATAACATTTGATTAAAATGAACCAAGAAAATGCCCCACTCTGTACCTGGGACGTGTACCCTGAGCTTTCGGCAAGGAACTTGACATAGTCTTGCTTCTTAAGTTCAAAATTTTTCTTTGCATGGTTCAACAATGTTTGCTCTCTGTGTATATCCTCCATAATCCTTTCCTTTTCCCATTTCATTGTCTTGATCCTGTTCTCATTTTCTAGGCATTCCATGGGTAAACTTGGTGTTTCAAACCTTATTGGGAAACGCACCTCGATTTCTTTCCTTCAATCAGATAAAAGTTGCCATTAAAAGGTTAAAACGGTATGATGAAATCTCACTAATTCTCAATTATCGTGTACTTCATATCACCAATTTATGAAGATAAACGAAAGGAACATAGAAACAGAACCTCAAAACAATATGACAGAAAGAAAATTTGTTTTACAAGATCGTGAGTGTGTATACCTTTTTCCTAGGTAAGAGATGCCAGAATTCCTAATCATGCCTCCATCTAAAGAGAGGGCACCATCACTTATACAAGGGAGGGCAGATAGCATCTCTCCTCTGGTTCTGTATACTTGTAGGCGCGAGAAAAGGCTATAGAACAGAGTCTCACGGAGGCCGTGACCACTGGCTGTGAGATATGACAAGTTCCCACTATCCAAGCTGATCATATTCACCGCATAACCAAGAAATCCTGGTGGAGGGCTTCCACTGGGTAATCTTGGCTTTATAAGAGCCAGCCTCCGTTGCGGGTCATCATCTACAAAATCTCCAATATATGGTCTGCAAAATAAACCCATATTTAGAACTATTTCAAACAATCACAGCCAAATTATTACATTTAGGGTTCTCACCTTAAATCTTCAAGACAAATGACTAGAAATCTGCCATCCATGGGCCTTCCAATGGAAGGCCCTAGCCCATGAAGACCGACGCTCTCATTGATTTTTCCTTCCGCATCATATGCTTCAAGAGCTTTAACACCTTCATACGTCTTACATACTATCGCCGTCATAGTCTCCAATCCTAAATACTCCGAGAAGAGCCTGCAAATTGAAGTAAAATGTCAAGAAAATTCCAGGCAAACAAAAGGCAGCATACTCGCATTTTAACTCCTCTCTTTTCAGACACTTTTACATTTGTAACTATTGACCATTGCAATCGGAAAAATTGACATTGGCCTAGAAATAGCCCTCGAGTTTGGCAACCAAAACAAAGAAATGGAAGTAAACTCAAAGGAGGGTTATTGGTTTCAATGTCTGGAACAGTGACTTGCTAACTTAATTGAAAATGGAAGTGAGAGGCTATAATAAAACAATAGAATAACATAAATCGGCACTATCATTGGGAGAGTTAAAAAAATAAAAAGTGAATTTCATGTAATAAACTGACCTGCTGAGGTTATCATCCTCCACTTTGCCGAGATTAGCCACAACTCCTAACACATTTTTGGTCAATGGAAGATGCGATGTCTGACTCCCATGCTTAAGTTTCAATTGACAGAACACACTAGCGGCAGAATTCTCCTGTTGCAATAACTGTTCGATGGTGTTTTCTTCTGTTTGGATGTTGTTAGGGTTTTCATTTTCCTCCATTGGTGTGGTTGATGAATGATAGTTTCCTAGGGTAACTGGAAGCAGACTGTCAGTATGTGAGAAGATGAGAATGTTCAATCTCAAATGAGAAAAAATGCACTTTAGAAGTTACCATACTAGGTTGGCATCCAGCATAATACTATTTTAATAAAGCACAGACCACAACAGGCTCTCTCTTTTACGTGACATTGTCATAAGAAAATGCAAAGGAGGGTACGTCACATGTTATAAGAATGGAATTAAATAAAATTTGCAAATTAATACATGGTATGTGTATTGTTTTTGTTATTTGAATGGTTTTTGTAAAAAAAAAATTTCATATGAAACTACAATGAAAGAATGCAAAAGAGGCAAGTCATGTGATGGTATATGGCATGAGACACATTCCTCATACAATGAGATTATATATGTTCAGTGTATTAGAAAAAGATTGAATTTCCATTCATTTGCAAATTGTCAAAATCTCGAGCTCCTCTTTCTACTTGCCCACCTTCCTTCCAAAAGTCACAATTACAAGAGAAAGATGTCCAGGAAAGCCTAAGGGTGTCACAACAATCTTTTCAACAAGAGAAGCAAGACGAGGGTCAAGTTCTCAGTTGAAGTACTGGTGTGCCCTCTGTCCTAGAATCTCAGGTTCAGTCGATTTATTTGAGATTTCATGATTGTTGGTTCCATCTTTATTTTGGTTTCTCTCGCTAACATTGTGAATTCCAAATCTCCTATGGCGTCAAAGAATTCAATTGACAGTCAATTCGTTTATAATTTGTAATCCTATACTCTATAGAAGTTCTACTGTAGAATCAACCTTGGTAGTGCTTTTTTTTTTTATTGCATAAAAAAGAGAGATTTCATACCCATCTTTCACTCTTAAACTAGCTAGTTTTAGCTGCTCAAAATTTCAACAAAAAATTAATCAATTTGAATTTCAAAATTCAAAACACAAATATGTATATTCATTTTAATCAAATGACTGGGTGAAGAGTGAAGATTGATGAAATTTTGACTTTTAATTGAATGTTTTATGATTATAATCTCATAAAACAATAATCAGGCAGACTGTGGATCCTGTGCGGCTAGTTAAATTAAGATAACATATTTTGATAAGCAAAAATCAATAACAAAATCTAGCTTCAACATAGTTCTTTTAATGACTGCATTCATTATAGACTTACACCATCATCCTAATATATAATTGGCCAATGGTCGGAGATAAATAATATACCTTGCATATCAAGAATGGATTCATCCAAGTTATCCACCTGAGTCTTCAGAAATCTTAGATTGTCCTCATGATTTTTTATGTTTGCCCCTAGCTTCTTCATATCATCTTCATGTCTCTGGAAGGGTTAGTGATGCATTAGATAACATTATAGTGTGCAGGGTCTTTGTCATAGAAGATCAAAATCAAAGATAAGAGATGCATTTACATAGTTCTCAAAAAGGACTGAAGCAGAAAAGAAGCTCAAAACAAGGATCAATAACTGGAGATTATATTTCTGTAAATATAATTTTTTAAAATAAAATAAAAATCCCAAGAGGTAACATAACCAACCTGGGCATTACTTCTTAGATATTCTACTTTAGCAATTCCATCTGGCATTTCACCCCCTGTTGCTCGAGGTTCAATCCAATCCAAAGCCTTCAATGAAGATGGTTCTTGGACGGCTAATGCCTTGGGATTAACCAACTGAACAAAAGTTTGCCAAGCTTGTAAACATACTCGTTAAGACGTAGAAAATATGAATTAAAGACAACTGATAATGACAACTCTGAGAATGCAACAATTGTATTTTGATCATTATGGGGAAATTTTAATAGTGTTCTTATACATCACTAAGAGGATCAACTTGAGCAAAATCCAAAATCTGATTCATAAGCCAGATCTGAAATTTGTTGCTGAATTGTCAGAGAGTAAATTCAGAAGTAAACAGCCTCCCCCAACGCTAGTGTTTTATTAGGAGTCAATGACAGATACGCCCAGCAACTGGAGTGTAAACTATGTTGCTTTCTGAGCACTGATACAACTAAGACAAGTTACAGCATACACACACACAAAACTTTCATACACATGAATGACACTTCAAGTGTTTAGGCAGTAGGAAATCCTGGCTCTGAACTTGTTAGGTACTATACACAATATAAGCATAGAGCAATGTTCACTGTTTTTGTACCAAACCTAGTGAATAAGTTGGCAATACGAGCATTTACTGAGTAAACCACAAACATGTAATAACAACATTACAAAAATTCCATTGTAATATTAACTCAAAACGGCACAGCTACCCTTCTTCCTTTGGAAAAACAATTATTTTCAACAGTCAATCAGTAATACATTCTCTTTTCTTAGTGAAAGGTGCATCACTAAATCCCGTCTAATGCTCAAATTAATTTCTTACTTTCTTCTTATCAAGAGATTGTGCATCTCGGAGCTTTTTATTCTTGCAAACAGGGAGATTTATTGGAGAAGTCTTGTATAGGAGTACAATAGAAGGATCCACTTTGAATCACAGGGGAAGAAAAGGGGCTATGAAGTCTAGATGTTTCTCCTTATTATCATGATGTGGGCTAAAGAACCCACATCTGTTCAATCAAATGGGTGGCAACTTCATTTTCACACTAATCTTCCTTGCATCAATCTAATTTTCACACTAATCTTCCAAGTTTCAGGTATTGATCAATTGGAGGTAATAGAATTCAACAGCATAGAAGAAAGTATGGCAAGCTCCAGCCTTCATATATGAAAAACCTTATTCAATTAGTTGGCCAAGTAACTCCAAATTACCCATTAGTAACAACTCGCCACTTGCTTCTAGACCAAGTAGCACGTATTTTCGGAGTTAACTGCCTAGCTCTTGCTAATAGGCATTTTGAGCCAGTACAAAAGTGCATTCAGTGAAGTAGCTTGACTATATCGCAATTAAAGATTGCGCTTTCCAGCACACTTAACCATACCATAACCACAGTGACTCTTTGGTGATTCTGGCATTCAATTTCAACATGCCAGCTTCAACTATGAAGCACTAGGTATATATACCAGTCAGGAATTATTCCCAACACCAATTCTCGATTCATATTAGTACTCCATTCTTCTTCTTATATGACATCCCAGGACCCAGAATACACACAACTGCTCTCTAGGAACCTCAATGTAGGTTCATGTATGTCCATCGTTCGAATACATTCACTTCACTGCAATCCAACCTACCCCCATACTTGCATTAGTCCCCCATTCCTAAAAATACCAAACCTTCACACTAAACCCCCCACCCCAGAGTCTCCAATTCTTCCTAATCAAATATATCACCCAAATTTCAACCACACAATTTCTCAAAACTTCCCTGAAATTCATAAAAAAAAAAAAAAACAAATAAATAAGAGAAACCCAATTTCCCTCCAATTGACTTTTTTCAGCCAATTCTAAACCACCCATCACATTGCAAACACAAATAAAGAAACCCCAACATGCATGCAAGCCCAAAACACATAAATGACAGAAAACAACCCTAAAAAAACCTCCAATTCAAATCGAGAAATACAAAACAAAACCAATGAAAGGGGTGAGAAAGGAAACCAACCTGGTGGTGGTGGTTAGGCTGATACATGGCTTTGATAGCTCCAAACTCAAATCCAAGACTCCAAGCTGTTCTGTTCTCGCTTCCCCTGTTTCTCTCTGTTTTGATTCTCTCTCTCTTTTTACACACTAGAAATAAAAGATGCCTTTTGAAAATGAAAATTTTTGCTAAAATTGACAAGTGTTGTGAGGGAAGAGAAGAGCTTTTGGGTGGTGGATTTGGACCCTTGGATTGTTAAATCAATGGTTTGGGATCTGAGAACAATCCTTCCAATAGGGTTTGTTCTTCCTTTGCTACTTAAGCTTCACTTAATTATGTAAATTGAATTTTATATTTCATTAAATTAGGGTTCTAAGGGGCAAAATTTATGAAAAATGGTATAATGTGTAAATTAACGGTGCATTGAAGGAGGGTTGGTGTATAAAAGGACCATGGTGGTGTGGTCCAAAGAGAAAATATAAAAATATAAAAAATTAATTTTGATGCAACCGTCTATACGATTCGACAAATCGACCGCTGAGCTGATACCTCATTGGATAGTATTTAGTATTTAATTACTACAATTATTGCCTCATAGGCATCCGAGGTTTCTACTAATCAACGCTCACATATTGGGCTTGGGCTTATGATGATTATTGGATTGAATATTAAATATTGTTTGGGCCTTCAGTTTGGTCTCCTACAAAGCCCAGCCCACCAACATGTCAAAATTGAAATGAGCTTTGCTAGCTGTCGAGGAAACGAGCGATGAAACCAGCGAGGTTAATGAGGTGGAGGGTGTGAAAACCGTTCACCCCCTCGGGATGTACATGCAAAAAGTCAACGCACACATCCCAAGGGGAGTGAACGGTTTTCACCCCCTCCACCTCATTTCCCTCGCTGGTTTCCTAGCTCATTTCTTCGACATTTAGAATTCTCCAATTGAAATCTACAGATTAGATTCCCAAAAATAGAAATTCTAGGTGTTGAGGAAATGAGCGAGGGGAGGGAGGTGGCGGGGTGGTGACGGTTCACCTCCCTCGGAATGCACACACCAAAAAGGATGGCACGCATCCCGAGGGAGGTGAACGGTCACCACCCCGCCACCTCCCTCCCCTCGCTGGTTTCCTCGACACCTAGAATTTCTCTACCAAAAATGATTTCAGTGATAACATTATATACAAGAAAAGCTATGAAAAACGAAAACTTAGAGCTTGAAAAATCATCCAAGCAGGATGATCTTAACCATTACATTGTACGGTCATCTTCGACGCCAACACAAACCGCTAATTAGAGATGTTCGACTTAACCTTAATTACACTAGAAATGGTAGTAGGCCTCCAATGAAGACCCCATGGAATTTTCATTCGCCTCGGCGAAGTTGCATCCCTCGTACTCGCAACCATCCTCATTTTCTCAATCAAGGCCTCAATGTTAACTTGTTCCGATAATATTTCCTCCAATTGTTTTGTATCAATCACCAATTTCACTCTCCATACACCATCACCAGCATTTGGTAACACTTGGAGAGCTGACTCCATTGGCATGGTCATTGTAAGATCAGACGACGACACCCGGGGACTAATTTGTTTAACCCTTTCAGCATCCATTTTGCTTGGGCTATTTTGTGCTTCCACATTACTTGTTACAACCTCCTTGACATGATTTTTCTTCAAAGGAAGAAGATAGTACATTTGCCCATTGAAGAGTTGCTCATGGTACAACAAAGGCGTCGATAAGCGCCCCTTACGAAAAACACCTTTCCCCGGATGCTCATTCATAATGTCACGAACTTTCATCGGACCTTCGAACTCCATAACCTTACCGGAGTCCGACATAACCCTAATCGAATCGCCGACAACGACGTCTCCGACGACACCTTTAATAGAACAATTCCCCATTACCCTATAGTTTGTTTATATGAAAAATACAACAACACATTGGGGGTTTGATATTTATGGGTAAGGAATCACATGGGGTGGTAGTGAAGAAGAAGAAAGAGGACAAAGATTGATATTGGAAGGGTTAGATGAAGTGTGATTGTTCCCTCTTGTTTTTTTGAAAATTTGAATTGAATTGAACCGTTGGAAGCCATTAATTAAGGGTATAATTAATCTGATCCAAGACAGAATAAGGTACATTATAAGGTATAGAGGTGAGGGGTCCCTTAAATGTTAATTTCAAATGGGAATCAGACATTTTAGGGAGGCTCCCCAAAGCACATTCATTTGACTTCTTGCACCTTATGTTTGATTCTTTTGTTGATGTTTAATCTTAATTTTATAGAGTTTAAGGTACCATTAAGGATTAGATGTATGAAGTACTTTAATGCACACATGGCATTCAAGATGGTAACATGCATGAATTTGAAATATAGATGTTTAATTTGATAGACTTCAAGGTACCATTAAGGATTAGATGTATGAAGTAGTTGTTTATTTAAGGATTCCATCCATGAATTAAGTTTTGTGTACTCCTTCAAGAGACAATGGTTTCAGCTTTGCATTGATGATTTCCACCACTTGATGGGATCAATTTCATCACATAGGTCTCACTACTTAACAAGAAAGATGGGTTTTGTGTTGGGTCGATATTCGTATCACTGGTATTGTCCCCACTTAACCACTTGCTTGATGTTAGGCTAATGTTTTTTATCCAAGTACTAGTGGATCATGAACTCGCAACCTAAGAAATTGTTACTCGTAAAATGATGATACCTGATAATAACCAAAATAACGTCACCACACAACAATTAGAAGAAGTACATTTCAAGCAATTCTAATGAATTTGAGGCCAATTAAAGAAGTACCTGGAGATTTTTTGCAATAGTTTTCTGCTTTATTGAGATACATCCTTGAGAGAGTGATTTATGTCATGACTCGTCTCTTCTCTAAGTGAGGAGATCCATTGGGCCTAGATTTGGGTCTTTGATTATAATTTATTATTAAAGGTCCTTTAGGGTTTAATGACTGGATTTGTCTTTTCAAATTTCTTGGGTCAAGCCTAGATTGAAGTGTCTGCTTCTCGTGATAGATGATATTTATCACATGTATGGTCATGATTTGAGTCTCATTTGACGTATCATCAGAATTCATAAGAAAAATGTGTCAAGATGCATGGGTAATGAAGAAACACGACACTCCAGCCAGTAATGGCCAACCTCAGGATTAGTCAATAGAATCAAGGACCAGTAGCTAGGTGTCATTGTAAAGGAAACTAATGCAGGAGAGTTTCTAAGGTTTCTAATTTGGGTTTTTAGGGTTCTTAATTTACTCTCAAAGTTATTTACTAAATAACTTATTCGTAGTCTTTCAATTTAATTATGAATTTTTTTTAGTTTCCTTTTATGATTAGGCTTTACTTTGAGCACTATAAATAGAGTTCTTCCTCAATATTGTAGGATACATTTGATTTGAATAATTTAATTGAACATTAAAATTATTTATCTGTGTTTTTTGGCGAATATCTTGTGTTATTTTCGCTATGAATTATCTGTTGAACTAATCTGCAGAATAATCGCTATTCTGCCCAGCTTCAACATCTTTTTGAGGTGAGATTTCATCAGTTACATGGCTGGTGGTCGTGGTCATGGTCTTCTCGGGCAAGTTTCGAATGAGAAAGCCCCTAACCGTGATCGTAACGTTCAGGATGCGATGATTGAGGATTTACAGAGGCAAGTTGCAGAGTTAACCCGGCATCTAATGGCACAGGATTTCGATAACGTAAGATGGAATATCCCGATTCTGATTCCAGTTTCAAAAATCTGTATCACAATCGTGCTCGACTCTAGGAGCACTGTGGTCGGGAGGATCGTCATGGAGACCTCAGATTCAGAGTGGATCTGCCCGAGTTTTCTGGTACGTTACAGGCCGAAGGATTCGTTAATTGGTTGAATGAAGTAGATCGTATTTTTAAGTATAAGGAAGTTTCAGATCTTGTCAAATTGAAATTGGTCGCCATCAAACTCAAAGGCAGAGCATCTGCGTGGTTGGAGCAGTTGAGGCGATCACGGGACAGGCAGGCAAGGCCAAGATTACTGATTGGGAGAAGATGAAGGGTCACTTCCTTCCTTTCGGCTACACTCAAACCTTGTTTCTGCGACTTCATTCGTTAAGGCAAGGCACGTGATCGATTGATGATTACACGGAGGAGTTCTATCAATTGATAGCCCGTAATGACTTATCTGAGACGGAGGGCGGATGATGGCACGATATTTGGGGGGATTACAACAGCCCCTGCAAGATGTCATCAGCTTTCACTCGCTGTAGACCGTCTCTAAAGCATATCAGCGTCACTTACTGTGGAAAAACAGAAGAACGGGAGGCTTATGATCAGCAATGACCAAAGCAGTCGGCCAGTTCGCTCTCAAGAATCTCATCCTGCCCAGCAGCCACCGCAGGTTAATTCTAACTCAAATATTAGATGTTTCAGATGTGGTGAACAGGGACATAGAGCGACCGAGTACAAGAAGTCTACTATTCTGAAAGGTAACAATCTCCTGATTGAGGAAGACGTAGTAGACGACACTGAGGAGCTTGGAGAGCCTGTGTATGACGATGATGAAGATGGAGATGTGTTGTATGGGGATGGCCATGAGACTCTAATCGTTCGTAAAAGTCTACTGACTCCAAAGGGTGATTCAAGAAACGATTGGTTGAGAACCAATATTTTTCACACGACCTGCACAGTTACAGATAATTTCTGCAAGTTGATCATTGACAGTGGCAGTTGTGAGAATGTAGTGTCTGAAGAGGCTGTCCAAAAATTGCAGTTGAAGACAGATCGTCATCCCAAGCCGTACAAATTGTCGTGGCTGAATAAAGGCAGTGAGATAACAATAAATAGACGATGTCTAGTGTCTTTTTCGATTAGCAGGAAATATTTTGATAATGCTTGGTGTGATGTTTGTGTCTATGGATGTTTGTCATGTATTGTTAGGCAGACCTTGGTAGTATGATCCCAGTGTTATTCATGATGGGCAGAAAAATACATATTTCCTTAGCATCAAAGGGAAGAAGATTGTGTTGGCACCTCGTCGGGAAAGGACCACTCATACCCCGGTAGCCAATAATACTAACATGTTTTCTATGTCCAGGTTTTTGGGTGAGATTGAGCACGGAGACATGGTATATGCTCTGCTGCCTTTTGGAAATAGTGTTGCAGACGTGAATTCAGATTACCAGCAGAGGTGCAACAATTGCTAGCAGAGTTATTTGACCTGATATCAAAGGATCTTCCTCCTGGGCTGCCACCAGAAGATTCCGATGAAGCTGTTGTAAACTCGAGGACAAGTTATTTACAACCCGAAGCGACTGATGCAGGAGGATTTCTAGGGTTCATAATTTGGATTTTTAAGGTTTCTAATTTGCTCTCAAAGTTATTTACTAAATAACTTATTAATAGTCTTTCAATTTAATTAAGAGTCTTTTTAGTTTCCTTTTAGAATTAGGCTTTACTTTTTCTTTTAGGAATAAATTGTTTGTTATTTTAATATTTAATTCTTCTTTTTCTTTTAAGAATAGGCTGCTTATTATTCAAGTTATTTGAGTACTATAAATAGAGTTATTTCTCAATATTGTAAGATACATTTGACTTGAATAATTTAATGCAACATTAGAGTTATTTCTCTATGTTTTTGGGCGAATCTCTTGTGTTATTTTCACTGTAAATTATCTGTTAAATTAACCTACAGAATAATCGTTATTCTGTCCGGCGTCAGAAACATCAGAAAAGCATCTGAAGAGAAGAAAGTGATTTGAAAATCATCCATCTCTTTCATCTCCCTATCATCATGCCCAGATGAAAATGACTCGTACTAGTTTCTCAACCTGGCAATTTACAGGCCATCCATGAAGGATAACAAAAGATGAATGCAAACTAATTTTCTGAACCTGCCATTTTCTAAACCAACCATGACAACAAAAGATAAACTTAAAACCAGACACCATATGTTAAAGATGTCGAACAGAGAATAGATGATTATATTTGATACAATGATTGAAGGAAGTTTAATCAAATAACACAGCTTAACCAATATGATCACATCAACTTGAAGAACGTATATTTCTAAATAAACGTGTTTGCCAATGTCATGAACCAACCAATTCTCCCAAAAGCTCAAGCTGTCCAGGAGGCCAAGGTCCATGACTAGGATCGTGACACTCTATTGACACTGGCCCGATGAGCTTCTCTCACCTACCAGAATTCAACAACTTACGAAAATCGAACATTGAATATGGGGTTTGGCTCTGATAACAACTGTCATAAACCAACCAATTCTCCCAAAAGTCTGAATTATTCAGGAAGAGAAGGTTCATGACTAGTATCGTAACAGCCAACTTCATTACATGAAACTCAGCGATCCAGTAGACAACATGAAATCTATATTAAAGTTTCAGTCTAGAAGAACATCTAGATGGAAAAGAGGAGGATTTCAAGTTTCAAAAACTTCATCATCTTCCCTCTATTTTTGGCCAATCAAGAAAAGCTAGATACAATAATGTAAAAAAGAGTCCATCCCACACATGGTTACAGATGATTTGCCTAATCAAATTCAGTGATTTTGACTGTATCATAGATTCATCGCGTCATACATCATATAAGTGAAAGATGGACGAGTTCACAAGAATAATAGAATCTGCAGAAAGAGTCAAGAAGCAAGGGACCCCAACCATCTACGAAAAGATTGTCATCCAAGAAATCTGATGATCTAGCCAGCCATCATGGATAACTACAGATTAGAAATCTACCAGATGCCTTCATGATGTTCATATCGAAATGAATCATGATGATTTGTACTAGCTTCTTAACAAACTTTTTTATAGACCACTCATATAGTCACATGAAAGATTTCGAAAAGGAAATAGAAGCATAAAGCATTGGACGATATGTAAAAAATGTGCCAATGGCATGACAGCTCGACGGTTAGAGTTTGGCGGATAATATCACTAGGTAATGGGTTCAAACTCAGCTTGCAGCATCTTTATGAGTTCTGGGATCCTATAAAAACCTTGTTTGCCTTTATAAAAAAAAAAAAAAAAAAAAAAAAAAAAAAAAAAAAAAAAGATATGTCGAAAATGTGGAGCGGAAACATGTGATCAATAATCAGTATTTGCCAATGAAATGTGGACAAAATTAATCAAACTTGATGTACTAAAAACCCAACCTTATCAGTGAGATCAATCCCACCATTTCTTCATATGTCAGTATGATCCAACAAACAACATAAAATATGCATCGATTTCTCAGTCTTGAACATATTGATGTGAAATACAGAGTAATCACTAACAGCAACTTTAATGGATGCGACGCGACTTTAATGGATTTTATTGTGTGATCAACCTCAAGATCTGAGTTTTGTGGTGGAAACAATAGAAAGTAATTACACAGACAACACTGATTGGAAGGTAAGCTGCCTCTTCCATGATATTCAGATGAAAATGACTTGTATACTTTTCACAGACCAACAATGGAAGATGACTCAGATCATAATGAATGACTAGAGAAGACTGGAACCATAAATTAAGGATGTGGAAATGAAGAAAAAAGACATTTTACATGAAAAACTATAAATTTTGTATTCAGAGTCCATAAAAACTGATCAGCTATTATTGGCCAGTCGAAAAATGTAGCTACATATAACCATCATAATAAGACCCAAAAACTTATAAGACTGACAATATCATCCATCATTCTTGCAGAGAAAATTCATACATCAAATTGACAGAAAGGGATAGCACAGTCAATCAGAAGATGAAAAAAAAAAATTTGATGCCATACAGAAACAGCAAGGTGCCAACCACAGAGAGGTTTTCCTTTTTGTTTAGACTATCCTTAATATTGATCTTTTAATAAAGATGATCACTAACGAAAGGGGACATAATTTTTAATTACCTTTTTCTTTATCTGCTCTTTTAAGATTAATGATACCTCAAAGCCCTTTAGGTAAAAATAAGGATGCAAGTAGATCTGGTCATCATATGGCGCACATTTAGTTTATTTAGTTGGTTAACTCTTTTAGTTTAGTCTTTGCTTTTTCATTTCGTGTTTTCTTTAACTAAAAGAAAAGTAAATTAAGGATACCGACTCAAACTGGCTGATTCTGAGTTCAGGCTTCCATCTTTATCAACAATTAGTGTTAATGAAGACATATCAGCAAGGAAACATGATAAGAATGAATGTTCATGTAAGTTAATATGTTTCTAAATTTGCGAAAAATCAACTACAGGGAATATTCAAAACAACAGCGTAAAGCAACGGAGTATCAGATAGTTTCAGGAAGTACCTTCCACGCTAATGCAATGGCATTAACATCTGAAAAATGTGTCTGCGGCAAGATTCAAGAAGTGAGGGACCCATCATGTCATTGAAAAGTTCTTCACGAAGCAATGAAATGCTCTAGTCAATCATGAAAAAACTCAGGATTTGTAAAAGAATAGTAGGTATTGTTGTAATGGAAACATCAGAAAGACATCTCTTAAAGAACCTAAGAACACTCATGTGAAGGCAACCTACCTCCCTCATGATATTTATACGAAACAATTTATAAATCCTTCTCAAGGAAACAAATCAAAAAATAATAATAATGATGGGCATATACAGAATTCATCCTTTCAGTTTTCATAGCGGGGTTTTTATAGGATCCCTACTGATAAAGATGCCGCAAGCTGGGTTCAAACCTCTGACCAAGTGATATCATCCGCCATGCTCCAACCGTTGAGCTGTCATGCCATTGACTGCTTAGAGCTTTTCATTGAAAGGAAAGCATAAATAGTAATTCAGATATACTAAAATACATGATGATTACGCTCTCACCTCAACCAGTTGGAAATCGGGTAAAATCTGTCGTCGTTGATCCTTCCAACAGCCAACCTACATGTGCAAGAACACATACTACCACATAATACAGGTCAAAGATAAAGAATCTGACTTTTCTCCCACTTATTTTTTCTGCATAGTGTGATTTCATCGAACATTAAAAAAAGGTGCAGTCTTCACGCCACAAAAGGCGTATACCCTGTGATACCAGTAAACCAATCTTGCACTCACGTTTATTGTGTTCTAAATATTAAATTCTAGAAAATGACATAAACTGAAAGCCACAATTAGCAGACCAATTGAAGCGGTAATTGATCAAACACTAGCCACAAGCATGAAGACTTGACAATAAGAACTGAAAGTAAACCAGAACTTAAGACCAGAAGTATTCATGAGAAGGCAAAGAACATTAAACAAAGGCTAATTCCATTAGAATCCATCTTTACCAATAAAACAGTACAAAGAATATATGTATTCATATTCATTCTATAATAAATAAAACACAATCTACAAAACTACTTCCAATAACCATGACTGTCACCGCAGCTAGAAAAAAAAAGATAGCTTTAAACGTGAGTGCACAACAACAACACTACCCTTCACTTTGTTCTGTGATTACGATTCTTGCAATAAGACCAACGATCTTCACTAAAGCTCAAACTTGTCAGCCCCTGATCCTTGCAAACTTCCTCGACCATACTAGATTGTCATCATCAAAGAATTGTTAGTATACAGCACCTGTGATGCACAATTTAGAAGAACAAAAAACTGGAGATGAGAACTGAGACCCAAGCAACTCCTTAAGCTTCTCCTGAAGTGACTCTAGAAGAGGTATCTTACAAATTGTAGATGCTTCTTCCTTCCATGAGGCAATGTATATTCAGTAAAAAAAAAGTAACCCATCTGCACTAATTGGTCAATTCAAATAACAATGTCCTACTTCCCAGTTACCAATCCAGATCACAATAGGTCCCTGCCATAATGCTAAAACTTCGGCAAAAATCTTCCAATGTACTTCAGTCTGTGGATCTAGCCTAAGAACTAATTATATATTATCTGTTACCTATCTGGGGAAATGGCTACTAGGTCTTGGCTTCATGAGTAAAAGCGGCCATCAACTTCTCCTTGGTCAGTTGCTCGGTTCCTTCTGACCTCACCACGAACGTATGGAGTATGGTATCATTGACTGTGGAGACTTTCGACTCCACCACAGTTGCCTGTGCCTCTTTGAGTGCCTGAATGACTTTCAAAGCAGGGTGATCGTCTAAAGGACAGCTTACTCGTACAACAACTTCATCATGATTAGCTTGAATGTCAATATCTGCACAGTTAACCTCTGCATCTCTTGAAGAGTTGCTACTCTCCTTCTCCATCTCCATGTCCTTGAGCTTCTGCTGAAGCTCTGTTATGTAAGTAATTGCATCCCGAGCAAAGAGGCCTTGTCCATCTTGGAAATATTGGCACCACCGCTCTTAATGCATAGAACCGCTGGTTAAGCTTCTCCCGCCGCTGTCGCTCTGCCTCAACATGGTTGAGAGGCTCCTCCCTTCCATTCCCAGGCTTTCGGCCTCGCTTTCTAGGCCTCCGTTCATCTGCAAGGCTGAATCGGTCTTCCTTGCATGATACCTCAACATCTGAGTGCTCTGATTCAACAACACTTGAGCGTGCATGCAAAGAGGCCCTCGAACTCATCCCTCCTGTGAAGTCCAATTTGTTTCTGATTCGGCAAACTAAATCATTAACATGACCAAAACCCGCATCATTGCTACTTGTGACCATAGCATTGCTAAACTTGTGCTGATTATTAACTGGGATTGGGGAACCATAAACGGCAACAGGATTATTTCCTAGTTTTAAGCCATGAAAATTGTTCCCATTGTTTGAGGCGAAAGCTTATTCCCATTAGAATAAACTTCCCAGCGTGGCTTCTCCAGCTTTGGCACAACAAGCTTCTCATTAACCTGAGACCGGCCTAAATTCAAATCCTGCCCAAAAATCTTTGCACACTTCCCTGACCTCTCTCTGAACCCAAAAATCGAGACTGGAGCATTTTCATCTTTCTTCTCATTCACAGCAGATATGCCCGAGGACGATGTGGAGAACATGGAACTTATCTTATGCAACACTTTGAAGTTTTCAGGTACGGATTTTACAGACCCCAGTTCAATAACCCCAGTGTCAGTGGGGATGAGAACAATGGTCTGCATGCCGGCAGACCTTGCAAGGAATGATCTAACACAGTAATCACTAGGAGCATTCAAAGCATTGGACAACCATACATGCTTCCTAGACTGAAAAGCTTTCCCCGGGGCGCCTTCGCCTTGAGGGAAGGAGAAATACATGGATGTGAGAAA
This sequence comes from Berberis thunbergii, assembly GCA_003290165.1. Lineage (NCBI taxonomy): Eukaryota > Viridiplantae > Streptophyta > Magnoliopsida > Ranunculales > Berberidaceae > Berberis > Berberis thunbergii. Next base: position 56,843 of record QNQO01010102.1, read on the forward strand.
GAACATCTCGGTATCAGTCACTCTGTCCAATCCCAATGCATAATTCTCCTCCTCGGACCCCCCAAACAACATATTAAGTTTCTGAAGGGCCAGCTTCTTCATTCTCTGTTGGGTTTCTTCGTCAAGACGAACACTAAGAAGCAAATTAATAGCTTCAGATTCCTCACCTTCATTTGGCTCTCTACAATACCCATCACCCCAACCCAAAATCACATCCCCAGACTTTGTCTTTGAAACTTGCCAAAAGATTGCATAATTCCAACTAAAGCTCGAAACTTCCGGGCTCTCCACCAGCTCCGAAAGCTTGTTTTGAAGGTCTAGATCATTCCCAGTAGCAGTAACCAAACCTTCCCATGACACAGTCTTATTTATCAAGTAATCAAAAGCCTGTAAACCCAATACTGCTTTCACCATGGCTTTATCTTCACCACTCCATAATCCATCACCCCCCATTACCATTTCTCTCTTCTTCACCTCCTCAAAATTAAAAATCACAACCCCACTAACCAAACACCAAAATTTTCCACCCAAAAACCCCAAACCAATCCTACCCACTACTCATCCATCTTTCTAAAAAGCTCCAACAACCAAACGAGAGACCCCCACTTCAAAATTTATTCCCACCAACAAAAACTTTACACCCCAGATAACTTTTCTCCAAAAAAAAAAAACACCCAGATCTCAAAAACAACAACACATTCACGCAATAATCCCCAAACAACTTTCATAGAACCAATCTTTGTATGTTTCACCTGCTCCTCTCCTTCCTCCATCCTCTTATTTCAAAACCATAACGCACCACCTAAAAATTCAATAACACACCAAAAAAAATTAAACAAACTAAACAAAAGAAACACAATAAATAAACTAAATCACCAATAAACATAAAACCAGATTCAATAAAATCAACTCACCTGCTCGATTTCAAATGGGTATCTAGTGAGACCAGTTGGAATGTTTTGCCGGGAAAAAAAAGGGTCGAATTTCGCGGAATTTTGCCGGAAATGGTGAGTTTTGTGTTTGCTCTGTAGTGGAGAGGCAGAGTTGATTGAAAAACGAGTTTGAAAACACAACCATGGTTAAGTAAGTCTTCGGGTTTGGGTTTGTGGTTTAATAGAGCACGTGTTGATGTGGAATACGTGGTTGTGAAGGCAGGCTTTAACACGTGGGAGAGTGTGGTGTGTCAGATTCATTAGGTCAATGAATTTGATGGATAAGATTTGTTGATCAAAGAATTTGAATGACACTATGTGTGGGGCCAAGAAAAGTGGCATTGTTTTGGGGGATTTGGGCAGGCATGGAGGACCATGGTTTGGTTGTTCACTCGTATCTTGTGTACGTAGGAGTACTTGAATAGTATTTGTACTCCGGCTCCGCCTGTTCAAACAGTTCAGCAATATACTTGTAACGGATGGAATCACAAATATACATACTGTCGATGATACTTAGTGGGTGTGATATTAGAATTCAAATAAGAGAAGGAAACGTACTTGGCCAATGGAGAGTGATGGGTATATCAAATTCTTCTTAATACTAAATACGGAGTGAAAATCTTGATTGAAAAGCACCCCCCTCCACCTATTTGGTTTTTAGCTTCGGAAAAGGTGTATATTATTTTGAGGAAAAACCGGAAATTTTCATATTTTTTTTAGCAGAATAATATACAAATTCTTTTTGTGCATATTTGGGATTTTTTTTACACCTCTGTCCTCTTTATAAATGGTGTTTGTAGTTGTGTTTAAAAGAAAAAAAAAGTAAAAAATGTTAAAAAAACTCCACCAAAAAACAACCAAAAGGACTGCGTAGAATTAACTTCATTACCAACAGTGAAACGTGTGATGTCATGTTAGTCGAACAACAACGAGAGTCTCGAGGTGGTCATAAAGTTCCTAAATGGTGCGAATATAATTCACGCCAAAAAAAGCATGATCACGTTGAATTTCACATGAAAATTGAGGGGTGCATATAACACGTGAATCAACACTAATCCATTTCACGTTCTTTTTCTTTCTTGAATTTTACTATTAAATTTACCAAAATAACCATTAAATAGTGCATGAATGCGATGTGAAATGTGGGGATAATATTGTCTTTAGAAAGCAACTTTCGGTCACATGGAAACCGGTGTCGTTGTCAAAAAAAAAAAACGTTCAACCACTTTTTGACTTGCGAGCCACAAAGACGTGTGAAGTTATACATCAGTTCTTAATTACGATACTGACATTTTCTATTTATTTATATGGTTTGGAAAAGTTTAACCATAGTTGTGGCATGAAAACCATATGTCGATTAGTCACTATCAAATTTGGTGTATTTTTCTTATTTGACATGTATAAATAAATAAATCCAAGAAGTCTTCATGATTTGGAAGTTTTAATTATGAAGAAATTCTAAATGTCGAGGGAAAGGGCGAGGAAACGAGCGAGGGAAATGAGGTGGCGAGGTGAAAGCCCTTCATTTCTCTCGAGATTCATATGTTTGACTTTTTCACACGCATCTCAAGGGAAATGAAGGGCTTTCACCTCGCCACCTCATTTCCCTCGCTCGTTTCATCGCCCTTTCCCTCGACATTTAGAATCTCTCTTTAATTATAGGTCTTGGGTCTTTTTATTTTTTTAACAATTTTTTTTTTGAAAAAATAAAAAAGTATATAATTCTAAAGAAATCATTTAAAGATAAGATCGATCCGATCAACTCTCAAGAAGAACGAGAGTAGACTTTAGTTTCTTTTGCCAATATCTTTGACGTTATTTTGTATCCAGCTTTGAAGAACTGCGTCATCTATTGAAGATACTACTGAACATAAATACATTGAATATAACGACTAACCCTTGTACCATCTAGACTCGAGGACTCTTTTTGTTTTTTGTTGAAAGGTGAGTCAGATTTTTAAGGACACATAACCTATTAATTGAGCGGCCTATAGGTCAACACCCATTAAGAAAGTAATGACCGTGAGTTAGACAAACTCACACAGTCCTAGACCACTAGGTCATACACCATTGACAATGAAAGTAAATTTTAATTTATTGACAAATGTCTTTTACCTATTTTATATCCAGTTTGAAGAAACCGCGTCTCCTATTGAAGATACTAACGAACATATATACATTGAATGTAACGACCAACTCTTGTACCATCTATGACTCGAGGAGTGTCACATGTGAACATGTGTAAATTCATGTTAACTTGGATGAAAAAGATATAAATCAGGGCCCTCTCACTTTGAATGTTCATGTTCTAATAAAAACCATCATCTACCACCATTGATGAATAGGGTTTCTACAAACACATACATCATAAAAGTTCAAATTGACAAAACATTGAAGTAGATGAAGCAATAACACTAGAAAACCATTCTGAAAATTGGCCTGATTTGGCAAAACTTTGGTGTTGAAAGTTGAAACCAAAATGTTTAGATGCTTTAGATGGATGGTGCTGGCCTGCTATTGCCAAAGCCCCATCACTCATTTCTGTCTCTTGAAGATCATTTGGCAAGTGTCGATTCACATCCAAATTGTAACTACCGTTGTGTGGGGCAGGCTCGAAGGCTGATGGTTTTATTATATGTGAACGGACTTAGAGGTTAGCAGACTATCGTGTGCGAGTAAACTCAGTATAGTTTTACATTGTTTGGGTGAGGAAAATGAGTGTACTATATGGAAAATTTTAAGTGCATTGGTGGTGTGCCTGATAGCCACTAGGCACAACACCAGGCACTGTAGTAGTGCTCGTACTATATATTATGTGACAGATTATGACCCATAACCGATTACTGATTGAATACTTTTAAGGTAAGGTCTTATAACCATGAAACCAGGGTCCATAACTAAGTTATTAGATCGAAACTGATCAACTTTATAGAGTAGAACCTGTCTATTACATCCTTGGAAAGCAACCATGACATTAATTCTACATGTAGACCTAGGAGAAGAACAATGGAACCATAACAGTGCTTCAATTCTTGACACCCACAAAACCTAAATTGACAATGAGTTGGGACCCCATAAAAATGGTTGATAGATATCTTGTAATTGGCAAAGCAAATGAACTACATAGCTACTAGGTAGACTAATTATGAAGAAAAGTGCACTTCACCAACCCCATCAAGACAACTTATCCTTAATATGCTTCTACAACATCCTTCTACTCTCCTAATTTGCTTTGAATATAGCAAAGACTCCATTAAAAAGAACCATCTACCCAAAATTAAACCCTCCCTTTTATCTCATCATGCCCACACCCCATCTCTCTGTCTTCTCTCTATAGCTTGGGCTTGAAGGATAAGTGTTGTTTGTGGTGGTGAGGGATTACCTTCAACAAAGGGTTCCCAACTCTCTACAAATTGACCTTGACAGACAACTCTTTAAATCAGTGTATGGTACTTTCAATAGCTAGTAATATCAATATAGGGAAGAAAAAATTGACTTTGTTCTATAATCTATCATTATGTAGACAAAATTTCATTAATAAGTTTTTGTACTAATGTATTTATTAAGTATATGTCGAGTGGTTATGGGCTGTGTGGGTTTATCCTCCACGTCCTAGGTCGAGATCTACCGGCGGCATAATTATTTTTTAATGGTGTTAACCTGTAGATCGCACCTTGTTGATAGATTATGGAATCCTATAAAAATCCAGCTCGCTTTCCAATATATATATGTCGAGACACGAAATTCATTGAATTTTGGTCGAATACAGAACCATTCATGTCACACTGAATCCCTAATAAGTACGATATTGGTTAACATAGCATACCACTATTAGCGTAACTCAACTTAAAAGTAACATACATTTCCTTCGTGAGTACATTTGAGGCTGAGAGATATGTGCTTTAAGTGACATTAACAAAACAGCTTTTCACTTATAAATCAAGAGTTCATATGACCTATTCTAAATCTAAATCTATAGAAATACTAAATTTACATTCGTCCCTTTGTCATCTCTATACTTATATCCGTCTCATTGCCATCCTTATACGTCATTGCTCTTTCCTAGCTTCAGAGTTAGCCAAGCTTAGGTGAAGGAGCTAGAGGAGTCGAAAATCTACGAGTACACATGGCGAGTCCCCATTGGATGAACCGTATTACCTTAGTGTTAGTTGTATGAGGTGGAGGGTCCGTGAGAGTGATAAATACAAACGGCTACTATGTGAGAAAAGAGCTCTTGCTCTTGCAATTACTTCCCCACCACCCCCTCATACACAAACCCCATTTCCTCTTTCACTCTTTTCCATCTTTCTCCATTGTTTTCTTTCTTTCAAACACCAGAGAAGAGAAGATAAGAGAAGAGAAGAGAACATTTTATTTATTCACTGTCTTGGATTGTATATTCATTGGGGACTTGCAGGAGATCAATGGGGAAGAAGGGGAATTGGTTTACAACATCAGTGAAGAAAGTTTTCAAGTCTTCATCCAAAGATCCAGACAATAAGAAGGTAAATTATTGGAATAATTGTTACCCATTTATCATGTATTATATTAGAGATTATACAGGATAGGTGTTCAATTTATCACAACATATATGTCTTTTTAATTTAATTTTTACCATTATTTTAGTTATGTCTTCAATCATTGTTCCATTCCATCATTTGCATTTTAGTATTCTTTTTTTTTTAAATATTATTAATCATCCGTTAAATGTTATAAGACAATTGTTAGATCAGTTATGCTATACGGTTCAGAATGTTTGGCTACTATGGGACAATATATGTATAGAATGGCAGTAGCAGAAATGCGTATGTTAAGGTGAATGTGTGGTAAAACTCATAAGGATAAAATTAGAAATGAAAGAATTAAGAGATACTGTAGGTGTAGCGCGCATAAATAACAAAATTAGATAAAGACGTTTAATTTGGTTTGGTTATTTGCGGAAGAGACTAAACACGACGTCAATTAGAAAATGTCTAAATTAGCAAGTTAATGAAGGGTGTAGACGGAGAAGGCGACTGTTGAAAACTTGGATGAAGGCGGTGAATGAAGATATTATTGAGATTGGATTAGACAAGAATATGTGAAAATACCGTATTACTTGAAAAATCAAAATCCATGTAACCAACTCCAAAATATTCAAAATGGACTTTGATGATGATGAATCCCTTATTGATACGTTAATCATTGTAAAATTATCATCATGAAAGCTAAGACCATTGATTAAAATGATATCTAGAGTAGTGTGATTACGGCAATAGTCATGTTTTGCTTAATGATAAGAACAATTGATTAATCATCTGAACTACTTTTCTTTTCTAATTGAAGCAACTAAAAATCAGACAATAATACATTTATAAAAACATATAAGCATTAATTGTTTTAATCTAAGTTTGATAACCTTAAAAAGAAGAAAAAAAGTTTTGTAAAGTATTTGACCATACCCATTACATCACCAAACTTTTTAATGTTCTTTATTTCCAAACTGCCCGTAATTTAATTCAAATTCACCCATCCTTCCTACTCAATTCAATTTCAACCATTTTTCAATCTCTGCGATAAATTTGCAACCAACCCAACTCAATATACAACAAAGAGTAATTCTAGATGACCTGGGTTGACTGTTTGGGGTGCGAAAATACATTTTTGTCCATCATCTTTAATCATCTTTTTAAAAAAACAGTGTTTAAAGAGATGGGGCAAAAATGCATTCAACCCAGGCCAATTACCCAGGCCATTAAGAATTTATGTACAACAAATAATGTGGGTATTGTTCGTCTGGTTTGGCCACAATGGGAAAGAATGATAGTACGTTTGTTCTTTTATCTCATAGAGTATAAAATAACACTTTAATTATTGGGATTGATTATATCGACACAATATCAGACAATAATATGCGGGAGATATTACATTTTAATTCATTATCAATAAGAATTTAGTTAATTTTTATGATATTTATTTGATTCCATATTAATGGATTTGTGGGGTTGAAATAAATTTATGCACTTTATATAATCTATATGATCAAAACCAACATATCACATCATTCAAAGCTATGGGTTTTTCTATTCTATTTTTTGCTCACCATGTGCATGTTTGTGAAATTTCTCCATCGTAGCCAACTTGGATGCACAGTGGCTTTAGGACCATACTTAGGTATTGACAAAATGATCAACTTTTTGTCGAAAAAAATGTACAATTATTTTCCGAGTAAGGCTAAGGAATTAGGTTTGCAATCAGGATGATGTCGCAATCATGTCTTTTCCAACCTCGAGATACACATTAAAAAATTTGGAAGTTTCATCATTCTTTAACAGATCAAGCCAAGTTATTCTGGTTGCAAAACTCGATTTCTTAGTATTTTCGTTTTTCCCTTATTTTGCATAAAAATAATAATTAAATTAATGGGCCTTTTTTTTACCTAAACGTCCATGGAGATAAGTACTAATAATGGGCTTTGAACAGAAGGAGAACCCAGAAATATGGCACAATGACCTTCCAGAGATTGTGTCATTTGAACATTTTCCAGCTGATGAAACATCTCCAGATGCTACTCATCAGGAGAGCATTGAAGAGTCTCCTGTAACAAAAGATAGAAACCACGCGATTGCCGTTGCGGTGGCCACTGCCGCAGCAGCGGAAGCAGCTGTGGCAGCTGCCCAGGCAGCGGCGAAAGTTATTCAACTCGCGGGCTATGGACGACATTCCAATGAAGAGAGAGCTGCCATTGTCATTCAAGCTAACTACAGAGGTTACCTTGTAAGTCTTTGTAACATAAGCATGTAAATAGAACATGGGCTTTATCAATTAACAATTGGGCTTTATCGATTAACAGTTGGGCTTATTATTTTTACAGGCCCGAAGAGCTTTGCGGGCTTTGAAAGGCCTGGTGAGACTCCAAGCCTTGGTAAGAGGACACAACGTTCGCAAACAGGCCCAATTGACAATGCGATGCATGCAATCTCTAGTCCGGGTGCAAGCAAGAGTGCGAGCGCGTCGACTCGAATTAGTCCATGATAAATTACTGATCAAACAAGAAGAAGAAGAAGAAATGTTTGCGAAAAATAACCCGTACACGAAAAATTGGGATGGAGGCATCAGAGCTTGGAGTCCATCAAGGAAAATTCGCTACGTAAAAATGAAGCGTCAACGAAGCGGGAGAGAGCCCTAGCATATGCTTATGCTTACAAGGTTTGTTGCAAAAAAAAAAAAAATTTGATCGTCAAATTTATATTAGCTTAAAATCAACTAGTATCGTGTAAAATTTGTTTGTAGCAGCAACAACAACAACAACTCTTTCAATCGGATGCATACAATGGTCGCAGCGGTCATCATTTCTACGATGCGGAGGCGGAGAAGCCACAATGGGGATGGAATTGGCTTGAACGATGGATGGCATCGCAGCAACCGTGGCACGGTAGACATAATGTAGGGTCATTGGAGGGCTCATATGTACCTATTACGAACACTGATATCATATCCGAGAAAACAGTTGAAATGGACATGATCACACCCAATGGGCCTGATATCGGTGAAAACCGCATCGACCCAGCAAGCCCAATGATCACTCAGCCGCAGCGGTTTGAATCAGTTCCGAGTTACATGGCCCCAACTCAGTCCACAAAAGCGAAATTACGTAGTCAAGGATCGGTCAAACCACGTCCTGCACCGAGTTATCAGTGGAACCCGTCGACCTCGGAAGGGATTCGCTGCTGTTTCGGGTGGTGACTCGTCAAGTTCAGGTGGCGGAACAGCATTTTACCAGGCCCAAAGGAGCCCAAGCCCAATAACTAATGCGGGCCGGATCCAGACAAGGAGGCTTACAGGCTATAGCCCAGATTCAAGTGGTGGTGGTGGTGGTGGTGATTGGACTTCTTCTGTTGTTGGCCATGGGAGAAGGTCTGAATTTTTATGATATTTTGTGCGTAGAAAAACAAAAATAAATTACATATTGTTGATATTTTGTGTATTTTAATACTTTATATAAGTTATTTTTTATCATGTAAAACGTAAATCAATAACATTCCCAAAACTTTTTTTTACTTGATTGACACCCTAACTACCTCAAACTGCCAAACCAACTGTCATTTTGAATTATAGTAAATTTTTTTTTTTGTTAAATCATCATTCAATTCTTAACCTTAAGCCATAAGAGTTGGTAGATCAACAATATCAAGCTTAAACCTTACTCATTAGAGTTTGGTAGATCTAACCATACATTGAAGAACTTGAGTCATATATATATCAAACAACTTGAGGTTGAAAATGAAGTTCTATGTTGAAAATAAACGACATGAAAGATCAAGAGAGACTTGATGTAAAAAATGTACGATTGTAACAGCCAGACTTGTAGCAAATGAAATCACAATTCCAAGATTCAAACCTTCCCCACAGCACACCAAGGGCATTCAACTTTAGTGATGCAGTAGTTAAAAAGAGCAACATGGGAATGACTAGACAACTTCATCTTTTGACAAGTTCAAGCTTAGTGATTTGTTGACAAGTTCTAGTCATATCCATTAAACTTTCCCTAGTGACAAGCTTTGGTGGACAGTCCCAAAGAGTTACAAGCTCATATGGTGTCCATTGAACCCTAGCGTTGCCACAGATTTACGACACGATAAAACACAAAACTAATCGACATGCGTTTCATGACAACACACGAGTAAGATAGAACATATGCAACACACTGTAAAAAGCCGATTAACACAAATATAGGTATATTTCCATTATGCAATAAATATGATCAGAGTATCTGCAATGCCTCCCTTTTTTACAAGCTATACATACATAAGTATTATACTCTTCCCTATTGTTTCTTCTCTTATTCTACAAACAACACTCTCCTTTTTCCTGTGTTTCTATTGACCTAGACAACTCCATCATCAGTGTATTTTTCCCTTAGGAGTTGTTCTCAACAAACACATCTGAGAGTGCATTGTCGACAAAAACATCCAAGAGTGATAGCGCCTCAGGTACGCTGAGTTCCAAACGGAACTTGGGACCATCGTAGTGATGAAGGATGGGCCTAAATGCATCTTCCTCGAGTGGCTCACAAACTTTCCTTGTCACAACTTTCACCTATAAACAACAGTTCATTATTTCAATTAGGCTTAAACTCAATTGTAAATGCTAATCCATATATTACTAGAAATTGAACTAAGAGAAAAAA
>QNQO01010103.1:0-32166 GCA_003290165.1 Berberis thunbergii
CTATAAGTTCCAGTTGAAACTGAGCAAATGATGCTCACTGATAATTTGATTTCTATATGTAAGAAATCTCTTTATTTTTCAAGATTGAGTGATGCACTGATGCATTATTATTTCAGTTATTGAAATCTCAACAATACTGTGGCATATGCAAGAAGCTTTGGCATCATTCAGATGGTGGGCATTGGGTGAGACAATGACGCACTTGATAATATGTTTCTCTCACCAATTTAGTATTATTTTTATTATTTATTTTGTTCTTGTTGTTGTTGTTGATGAATGTATTTTGTTGTTTGAAATCAGATAAAGTGCGATGGATGTAAAGTCTGGGTTCATGCAGAGTGTGACAAGATCTTTGGCAACCATTTCAAGGTTTGTACATCACACTATGCTGATAAAACTTCTGCTGTTATTATATTGCATTATCGCCTAATATCTTCTGTGAAAAGCTTTGTGGGGGCAGACCACTGACAGTGTTTTGCTTATGTGTTAAAGGATCTGGAAGATACTGAATATTACTGCCCTGATTGCAAGGCAAAGTTCAATTTCGAATTATCAGATTCAGAAGAATGGCAACCAAAAATTAAGTAAGCTCATTTAGTTGTATCTTTTGTATAGTTTCTTTTGGTTTTCTCACATCTTCACTGAAAACCTCCATGATGCTTCTATACTTATTATTTGTGGCTTTCCTTCATTATTGTGGCTCTGTGCCTGATTTGTGCAACAGATCTAAGAAACAAAATGCAGAACCGGTGCTGCCTAAGAAGTTAAATGTTTTATGTGCTGGCATTGAAGGGACATATTTTCCTAGTCTCCATATGTAAGTGTTGAAATTTTGGCAATGTCGTTTACTAATGGAAGGCACTCAAGCAAGTTATGTATATATCATGTTTTATTCTTCCTGTGACAGCTTTTTGTTTCTGACCATCAAGCAGTATACTTCAGGGGTGTTGAGTTACTAACTTTGATGTTATTGTTCTCAGGGTTGTGTGTAAGTGTGGATCGTGTGGGGAGGAGAAGCAGTCTCTTGTGCACTGGGAGAAGCACACAGGTTCCAAAAAGAAAGATTGGAAAACTAGTATTAGAGTGAAAGGTTCAATGCTGACACTGGAAGAATGGGTGCGTCTGTTATTAATTCATTTCAATAATATTATTAGCTTAGTAGATCAATCTTGGTGTTATGCAACCATATTTGCTTCATCATTTGGCAACTAAGAACCATAACCTGAGTATGGTCACATTTAACATTCATGAGGAAGACCTAATTGTCGATTCTATTATTTTTACCTTTTTTTGTTTGAAACATGAAAAAAGAAAACTCACTTGTACTCATAAAGCAGACAGGATGTTTTATATCAAGATTTTAAAATCATAAATATCCAATTGCTAATATGCTCATATTTTGGATCTTAATTAGTTATCATCATGCCTGTATTTTGCTTTCCCATCAAGATTTCTAGATTCCTCTTTTTTTTTCTAAGCATTTATGATTGAGTAGAATGGACCTAGTTGGCCAGCCTTGGCTTAATTGGCTGCTGATCCAGTTCTGAATTCTTCTCAAAGTTGATAAATTTTTTGGAAACTAACATTGCATCTGTTATCATCAATTTTCTTATTGGTGCAGATGCTTGTCCTTATTTTATGATGCATCCTCTTGTCATCAATATTTCATCTCTTTGATGGACAGAGTTTATCTTGCCAATCAGAAGCTAAATATTTTATTCTTTTTGGATTGTTGCAGATGTTAAAGGTTTCCGAGTATCATGAGCGTGGCCTTTTGTCTGCCACTCCCCCCAAACGACTTCTTTGAAATCACGGAAACAGAAATTGCTTGCCTTCTTGCAAGGTAGTACTCTTATTATACTTTGATGCCTTACTTCCTGTATGCACTTTCAGTTGGGATGTGCATGTGCATCGAGAGTCTAGTTGTCATTTAACAAACCATCTTAAAATTGTAATTTTCACTATGGCAGAAAAGTATGAGCATGTTAACGTGAAGTGGACAACAGAACGTTGTGCTATATGTAGATGGGTTGAAGATTGGGATTACAATAAAATTATCATCTGTATCAGGTATTCTTTGCTCATTGATTTTTTTGGCTACCCAATACTCTAGGATTAATTCATCTTGAGGAAGTTGTATCATGGATTTGTTTTTGAGTAGATGGAACTACTAAGAATTTATTTTGTATTTGTCACAGAATGTCAAATAGCTGTCCATCAAGAATGCTATGGAGCAAGAAACGTACATGATTTTACTTCCTGGGTTTGCAGAGCATGTGAAACACCTGATATCAAGAGGGATTGTTGTCTTTGTCCTGTTAAAGGCAAGTTTTCTGGATTTTGCTGTCATCCATGATTTTACCAGTTTTCTTTTGAATTGAAGTAAACGACCTATCACTTCTGTTATTCAATGAATAGTTCATGGTGATTGACATTAAAAAGCTTGAATAGTGATTGAACACGCAAATCATTTCATGGTGCTCCAACCATGAAATCAAAGGTCTAGCTTAATTTATGGACTTATAAATAGCTCTTACAATTATATCCGAGGATTTAGTCTCCTATCATTCTCATTGCTAGCTTTAAATACAAAGTTTTTAATCTTCTGTCAAATTAAGTCTAAATAGGCTAGTTAGTTGATATCTGTTTTCTTATTTTATCTGAATTCTTCAACAGGAGGTGCTCTTAAGCCAACAGATATTGATTCACTGTGGATACATGTTACATGTGCTTGGTTCCAACCTCAGGTTGCATTCTCCAAACGATGAGAAAATGGAGCCGGCCATTGGAATATTGAAAATTCCATCAGAGTCCTTTGTAAAGGTAAACTTCTGTTACTACCAGGCCTTTATGATGCCATCTTCTGATACCTATATGAAGTTGATTTGGTCAGTTTGCACATACATTTTTGCAATTCTCTTGAAGCCCGTCCTAGTCATGTTCATGGTCGATGATTAGTTGATCAAAGCTCACAACTTACAAAGAACTTCAGGATAGATATTGGGTTGGAGATTTTTTGTTCAATCGGGATATGAATAGGAATATTATTTGAGAGTCAGAGAAAAACCAGCTTTGGATATTATATTATCATTCGTCCAGCAGTTGCATTTGTTGTGTTATAATGGAGTCATATCCACATGATCTGATGCACTGGTGGGTGTAAAATATGGATATAGCTTGAGAAATCTGGTACGGGTGAAGTACATTTTTATCCATTGTGATCCAAGCCAATTCCTAATGCAGATCATATTTAATAGTAGAAATCCAAAACTGAACTGGGATCTATTTGAAGTGTAACTTGGACCCAAACCATTTCATCTCCTAAGTGAGAGGTTTATCTAATGATGATCGGCAGGTACTCAACCATTTACAGAAGATAAGACATCTCCTATACTTTTTATTTTTTAACCTTCTTAAAGCCGTCAAGAACCTGAATCTTAGATCTATTTTTTTTTTTCACTGTAACCTATCTGCAAAAGATTTAGAACAGAACTCTACTTTTGCTCGACTATTATTTGTTTTATTACATATCTAGCACTTCCTGCAAACTACTGTTGTAACTCTACTTTTTAAGATTTTCATTTGCTGGTCTATATGTTCCACAGTTTCAGTAATAATATGTGGTTATTTACATTCTGTAACTGGACGTTAAAATTTTTAATACTAGATAAGTATGCATGTTTAAAGAAAGCAATTCAATTGGTGTTTCATTTTCCATGGATCTGTAGGTTTGTGCAATTTGTAAGCAAGTGCATGGATCCTGTACACAATGTTGCAAGTGCTCCACGTATTTTCATGCAATGTGTGCATCAAGAGCGGGATATCGAATGGAGGTATGTCACCGAAATGGTTATTTAATATCACAAAGCCTGGTGTTTGTCAAGTTTGATTTCTCCTTTAATTTTATTGTTTTCATTAAATGATCATGTAGTGCTGAATCTGTAATTAAGATTGCAGGGATGAACGTTTTGTACTTAATTTAGTTTTTTTTTAAGGTTAAATATGGTGGTTTTCTTATCGTGAGGATGTTATGTAATTGACCTGTTAAATTCCAAATTCTTACTCCCTTTTTTTGTTCTTTGTTTTATTTAGTTCTTGTTTCACCTGTAATTGCATTCTAACTATATGACTTGCAGTTGCATTCCTTGGAGAAAAATGGGAAACAGATTACAAAAATGGTCTCGTACTGTGCTTATCACAGGTAAGAACTGTGTTCTGTATTATTAGCTCAGACCTGTCCAAACTACTAAATACAGGTGCATGCATGTTGTTTGAGATCCTTGCATTTGCATATGCTGTTGGACAAGGACCTTGTAATGAATCATTCATGTATTGACCTGAGAATGCCATCTTTGTGAATTTGCATTTTATTTATTATTGTTGTTATTTTTGGGCAGAGCTCCAAATCTGGATACTGTCTTAGTTATACAAACCCCTGACGGCGTCATCTCTACCAAATGTCGGCTCTCAAATAAGAAAAAAACTGGTTCAAGACTAATTTCGGCCAAGAAAACAGAACTCCCAGAGGATTTAACCTTATTAGAAGCTGAAGAAGTTGACCCAATGTCAGCTGCAAGGTGTGGGATCCCTAAAAGATTGAAAATAAGGTATGCTTATCTGATCATATTAGAGCTCGTCAGGAAGTACTCGGTACTACGAGAATCTTTTCGATTGCTCGAAATAGTGCTAGTTGATGAGAGTTACTTCGGGAACAAAAACATAAAGTCAAAATTTTTGGGGTTATTTCCAATAATCAAGTTGCAATCAGATAGATAGGGGCGGCATTGATTAAGATATTATTAAGCATAGCTTATTTTATTATACTTTCAGTTTAATTTCCTCTATAATGGTAAGTCAGCCTGTTAACATTTCAATTTTTTTTTACTTGCTAGAGGACCGAAGGGGCCATAGCTCACCGAATAATGGGCCCTCGGCATCATTCTTTAGACATGATAGACATCTTGAATCCGCCAAAGGTGAATTTCAAGATTCTCTTATTTGCAGGGTTTTGATGCTATTAGCTATTTTTTGTTATGAATATGAACTGAGATGTTGAGATTTTTGTGGTTTTGGTTTTACTTTCCATAGGAAGAAAATGATCCTAAACTTTTTCTACATTCAGAGAGCGCCTTTATGACTTACAGGTGATTTATCTATCTTCTGCAATTGAAATAGTTCTGCTTGCGTTATTTGCTTTGTTAATTTGATTGCTTTTCATTCTTGGCTCCAGAGAACTGAAAACAATAGAGTTTGCTTTGGAAGATCTGGAATACATGGATGGGGCCTATTTGCACGCCGTGACATTCAAGAAGGAGAAATGGTACTTGTTTGAACACTATTGTTCTGAACGCTGCTTTTTTGTTGTTACCGTGATGTTGCACTTGCAATAGACTATCATGTTTGTTATGGTATGAAAGTAGTCAAAAGCAAAAAGTGTAACGTGTAGGTAGCCATTCCTAATAAGGAATTCCGATGCTACCAATATGCTCTTGGGCCTTATTCGATGGGGTCGATAGTTTTGCTCCTGTTACTGCACGAGGAGAAAGATTTGAGAAAGATGGGAAGATGTCATACCAACTTGTTGGGTGGAAGAAACTGAAGGTTCAGAAGAATTGTAACATCATCTGGTTACATACTTTCATAATGCATACTAAGATAACCCGGGGTGGTGTTAAATGTATAAAAAGCTCACCTGATCACTACTTTTTATAACTACTAGAAAATAGCTATGTGTTTGTTTATGTGTATATTTTCATTGAGTTCTGAGGCACTCATCGCTCTTCAGGTTCTTGAATATCGCGGAGAGCAGGTGAGGGGGAGTGTTGCAGATCTAAGGGAAAAGCGTTACAGAAGAGAGGGCAAAGACTGCTATGTGAGTTGATCTTTTCCTCAATGAGCCTTTCCTTTACTTGCAGTATGCAAAACAAACATACTATGGCTTAGAGTTTACCAGTCTTTAGAATAACCCAAGCTTATCATTTGAAACAATGTATCATGATCCTTTTTATTCATTTACGAAGAATATGAAAGCATGGCATGGCTAGGAGTGGCAGAAAAAATAATAATAATAATAAAAGAATGTAAATATTTCCTATGTAGCATTATGTAAACATAATGACACCTACTCCCGGTTTCCATATTATCCCGAAGAGATCTGATTACAACATTTCTATTCTTATATCCTTTTCAAATTTCTGAAATATTTAGTACCTTTTCAAAAATGGATCTCTGGCATGTATTCAACCTTCTCTTACTATCCCAGAGATGCTAGTTGCCAACATTGTCCTAAACCTTTCCTAGGATCTCTAGCATCCAATCGTCATTCTTTTAGATGATCATCTCAAGGAAGGTTTTGGTTTTGCGAATATTGTCTCATTCCTTTTTTTTTTTTTTTTTTTTTGCAGCTGTTTAAGATTAGTGAAGAAGTAGTGGTCGATGCCACAAACAAAGGGAACATTGCACGCTTGATAAATCACTCTGTAAGTTACCATTATTTCTATTATTGAAGTCAGAATCCTTTTTTTCTTTTTTTGTGGGGTGTGCACTTGTGTGCTTGCTTTTGGTAGATTATAATTTGAAAGTTGAACCTTCTTGCTACAGTGCATGCCCAACTGCTATGCAAGGATCATGAGCGTTGGAGATGATGAGAGCAGGATTGTACTTATCGCTAAAGGAAAGGTTCCTGCTGACGATGAACTAACGTATTACCCTAACACCAAGTTTGCTTTTGTTTAGTAATCATATAAAATTTGTGCATTCATGATTTCTCACTTTGCTGTTTACTTCTGGCAGATATGACTACCTGTTTGATCCTGATGAGAGTGATGAGTTCAAAGTCCCCTGCCTTTGTAAATCTCCCAATTGCCGAAAGTTCATGAATTAGGACCCATATGCAAGAACAAAAAGGAAGCAGATGCAAGAACAAAAAACTGGTTTTTCCACTCTACATAGAACACAGAAAGGCGACTAGACTACACACAAATGAAATCATACAGAGTTAGCTTATTTTACTGATTTGTAATTTCCTTTTTTATCTTTGTAGCTTAGTGAAAGCTTAGAAATTTTGCAAGCTGACAGTGTCATGTAAATTATTTACATTCACCCATTAATTTTATTCTGTTAGTCAGTCAAATTTTCTTTTTGTTTTAAAAGGTGTCGACTTGCCTTTTTGTTTCATGTTTGGTGGTGTCAAAAAGTCAATGTCTATTTAAAAATGATAGACTTAATAGATTTTTGTCCTCTAACAAGCAATTTGGAACCACTCAAACAAAATGAAGAACACAGGAAAGTTCCTAGTATTTGTAATGTCCAGGAAATTTCACAATGATTTGTTTCATGTTTGGTGGTGTATAAAAGTCACTACCTATTTAAAACGTATAATTTTTTTAAGAAAAAGTCACATTTGAAATGTCCAGGAAATTTCACAGTGACATGCCTTATTGTTTCATGTTTCACTTCTTTTCATATATAAGAAAACCCCTTCACATAGAGTTTCATGAACCCTACTACCAACATGGAAGAAATTGCCTTCTTCAACTTCCCACCCTTCCTTCGTCTTTACAAAGACTCTGGCCGAGTTGAAAGACTTAGATGGACTGAAACCGTTCCTCCGTCTTTCGATCCAAACACCAAGGTTTCATCCAAAGACATTGTTATTGATCCACAAACTGGTGTTTCTGCAAGACTCTATCTCCCTTGTATTGATAACTTGTCTTACCAAAAGCTTCCTCTTCTTGTCTACTTTCATGGAGGAGGTTTTTGTATTGGATCAGCCTTCTTGATGCAGCTCACAGCGTGTCCCACGCGCTGCCCAAACCCACTCGCCGCTCACAGCTCACAGCGTGTCCCACGCGCCGCCCAACTGTCACCACGCGCCGCTCAACTGCATCGAGCCACCCACGCGCCGCTCAACTGCATCGAGCCACCCACGCGCCGCCCAACTGTCATGTATATTTTTTTCATATTTCTGCAACATTTCTTGTATAAATACCACATCAATGTGGATCTGTAAGCATCAACTTATCAATCAAAAATCTAAATATCTTCTCTTTGTGAGAAGTTATCCTCCTTCTCTTTGTGAGAAACTATCTTCATCTCTGTGTGAGATCGCAAGCTAGGGCGCGCCTAGCAACCCGCTGCGTCAATTGGTATCAGAGCCTTCCTCTGATCCAGGCGAAGCTATCCCAACCACCGTCAACACCACCACCGACGACCCAAAATCCGCCATTCAATATCCCACCACCGTCATCCAGTAGCCTGAACACCAACCAAAAAAAAAAAAAAAAAATCCAAAATCATTCAACACAGATTCGTCACCTCCAGATTCGCCACCCAAACAAACTCACCATCAGATCTACCATCGCCGCCACCACAGGCTCCATCACCACCACCACTCAGATTCAAAAAAAAAAAAAAAAAAAAAAAAAAAAAAAAAAAAAACAGAGAGAAGAAACAGTAGAGGAGAAGAGGAGAAGATTTGGAGTGGAGGAGAAGAGTTTGTAGAGGAGCAGAGGAAAAGAGTGAGTGAGAAGAGTGAAGGAAGAAGAGGAGAAATAGTTGTTGGCACTCGTGAGGAAGAGTGAAGGAAGAAGCGTGAGTGAAAAGAGTGAAGGAAGAAGAGTGAGGCGCGTGAAAAAAAAAAAAAAAAAAAAAAAAAAAAAAAAAACGTCGGCATTCGTGAGGCGCGTGAAAAGGGGTGAGAGAAACAGTGCAAAAGGACAGGTTCTGTCGTTGAGTGAAAAAAAAAAAAAAAAAAAAAAAAAAAAAAAAAAAAAGTCAAAGAAGGGGGAAGAGAAAGAGAAAAGGACAGGTGGAAAGAGAGAGAAAAAAAAAAGAGTATTTTTTTTGTTGAGGTTGGCATTCGTGAGGCGCGTGAGTGCGTGAAAAAAAAAAAAAGTAGGTGGGGAACCCGTTGGGGAGAGTGAAAAAAAAAGCTATGGTCATCGTTGAGTGAAAAAAAAAAAAAAGTGCAAAGAACAAGGTAGGTGGGGAAGGTTAGTTGGCATTTGTTTAAAAAAAAAAAAGTCAAAAGAAGAAGTGGAGAGAGAGAGAAAAAAAAAAAAAAAAACCAAAAAAAAAAGAGAGGAAGTTCTTTTTGGTTGTTGTTTTTTTTAGTAAGCGTTAGTGCGACGAAGTAGTGCAAGAAAAAAAAATTGTATTTGTATTTTGTATTTTGTATTTTGTGTTTGTATTTTGTATTTTAGTTGTATTTGTATTTTGTGTTTTTACTTGTAAAATTTAAAAAAAAAAAAAAAAAAAATGGAGTCCAGCCAGCAGGGTCAACAAGTAGAGAGATTTGCAACAAAGGAGTTCGTGGAAGCAGTTGAAAGAAGGTTACCAAATCTAGAAGCAATGATTGAGAATTTGACTCAACTCATTGGCAGAAGAAACAACAATCTCCGACAGCAGAGACGAATTGAGCCCAATCATTGGAGAGTAAATCACCGTGATAATTTCAGGCTCAGAAATGAGTTTGATCCAGAACATGATATAAGTAGTGATGATGAAGTGCCAACCACTCCCAGGCCCGACCCAGGAAGACGACGGGACAACTATCGTATGAAGATCGAAATTCCATATTTCGATGGCCTGTTCGTAATTGAAGAATTTCTTGATTGGCTAGTTGAAGTGGAGAAATTCTTTGACTATTGGAAGACTGAAGAATACATGAAGGTCAAGTTGGTAGCCTATCGACTTAAAGGAGGAGCGTTATCTTGGTGGACCAATTACAAACCACACGCATTCGACAAGGGAAGAACAAAGTCCAAACTTGGAGGCGTATGAAGCAATTAATGAAGGAGCACTTTCTACTTCCAGATTATGAGCAAACACTTTTTAGTCGCTATCAGCATTGTCGGCAAGCATACCGGACTGTGTCGGAGTATGTTACCGAATTTCACAAGCTTGCTGCTCATGTGGACATTCGGGAATCTGAAAGCCAGAAAATCTCCAGATTTGTCGATGGACTTCGTGCCAACATACAAGACGAGGTCTTCAAACAGTCACACAGCACACTTTCCAGTGCCATTCAACTTGCCGTGAAGATTGAAACGCAACTTGGTAAGAGGGGATTACACAATCTAGTTTCAAATCCAGTGTCGTCCCAATCTTCAGCACCTCAAAGACCTGACCTAAACAAAGGGAAGGCAATGGCGAGACCACAAGATGAGGCACCTGAGCCAAACCAGCCTCAAAAACAGCCTATAGCACTACCGCAAAGGGAGGCAGCAGACGAGCCCAATTCCAACAACCCTTATTCCGTTCTAAGAGACCACGAATGTTACCGTTGTGGGCAAACAGGGCATTATTCTAATCAATGTCGCCAGAACAAATCAGTCAATCTAGCCACCCATGATGATGGCGTTGAAGGAGACCAAGATTATCCAGAGGACGAATCCAAGGAGGAAGCGGAACCAGGAGAAATCACTTATGAAGATGAGGGTGTTTCCTTAGTAATAGGGCGACTAATGTATACCCCAAAGAAAGATGAGGACATCCAAATAAAGGCGACTATGGTGGGCAAACTGCAGCTGCCAACTCAGCCTCATCCATCTCCGTACCGTATTGAGTGGATCAAAGATGTTAGTGAAACAAGAGTAACGGAGCAATGTCGCATACCTTTCTCCATCAGCATGTACCAAGATGAGGTATTGTACGATATTGTCGATATGGATGCATGTCATATGCTACTTGGTCGACCGTGGCAGTTCGACTTGAAGACGATGCATGATGGTAGGAGCAATACCTACACATTCCACAAAGATCATGTGAAGATTATTTTCGCCCCAATGAGGCAGCCAAACAGTCTGAAGGCCAAGACCAATCTCCTTTTAGTACCGAAAGGGACTATTACCTCGCAAAGCGTGCCAGAACCAGTTCAGTCTCTACTAGCAGAGTTCAGTGATATCGTTCCCGACGAACTACCTGCTGGACTTCCACCTGATGGAATCAAGGTTGATCAAGAAAAGGTGAAAGCTATCCGGGAATGGCCAACACCGAGAACCATTACAGAAGTTCGAACTTTCCATGGATTAGCGACATTTTACCGGAGGTTTGTGAAGAATTTTAGTACTATCACCGCACCTCTCACGGATTGTTTAAAGCAGAAACAATTCGTTTGGACAGATCAAGCAGAACAAAGCTTTGCAGTTTTAAAGGAAAAATTGACAAATGCACCAGTTCTTGCACTTCCCGACTTAGAGAAGATGTTCGAAGTCGATTGTGATGTTTCAGGAGTAGGCATTGGAGCTGTTCTATCCCAGGAGATGAAACCAGTCGTTTTTAGTGAAAAACGTAGCGACCCAAGAAAGAAATGGTCGACATATGATCAAGAGTTGTATGCAGTCGTTCGCACACTGCAGCAATGGGAGTCATACCTAGTGCAGAAGGAATTCATCCTCAACACGGACCATCAGGCTCTTAAGTATCTCAACAAGAGCTATACAGTGGAGGACTCAGCGGACACATGGGACGAGATAAGACCATTTCATTGGTGGAAGCTCGATACTACTGGCCGCATTGCAGGCGTGACGTGGAAAAGTTTGTCAAACGATGCTATACATGCCAGACTGCCAAAGGAAAAACTCAAAATACTGGACTCTATACG
The DNA here is from genome assembly GCA_003290165.1 of Berberis thunbergii. Taxonomy (NCBI): domain Eukaryota; kingdom Viridiplantae; phylum Streptophyta; class Magnoliopsida; order Ranunculales; family Berberidaceae; genus Berberis; species Berberis thunbergii. The sequence goes on from QNQO01010103.1 coordinate 11,606, forward strand.
CCACTGCGCCGGACGCATATACGATCTCGAAGATCTTCAATATTCAAGATCTGTACGAGTACCATGGACCACCTCCATTACCTTATTCCAACTCGAGGACGAGTTGTTTTCTAGAGGGGGAGAACTGATGCAGCTCACAGCGTGTCCCACGCGCTGCCCAAACCCACTCGCCGCTCACAGCTCACAGCGTGTCCCACGCGCCGCCCAACTGTCACCCACGCGCCGCTCAACTGCATCGAGCCACCCACGCGCCGCTCAACTGCATCGAGCCACCCACGCGCCGCCCAACTGTCATGTATATTTTTTTCATATTTCTGCAACATTTCTTGTATAAATACCACATCAATGTGGATCTGTAAGCATCAACTTATCAATCAAAAATCTAAATATCTTCTCTTTGTGAGAAGTTATCCTCCTTCTCTTTGTGAGAAACTATCTTCATCTCTGTGTGAGATCGCAAGCTAGGGCGCGCCTAGCAACCCGCTGCGTCACTTCTCTCCTAGTTACCATAACTATTTGAACCCACTTGCCTCTCTAGCTAATGCAATAGTCGTTTCTGTGGAATACAGACTAGTTCCTGAATACCCATTACCCGTTGCCTTCAATGACTCCTGGACTGCACTTCAGTGGATTGCTTCTCATTCATCAGGGTCAGGTTCAGAGTTATGGTTAAACAACCATGTTGATTTCAGTAGGGTGTTCTTTGCAGGGGATAGCGCGGGTGCCACCATAACGCACAACATGGGAATGAGAATCACCCAATTACCCAAACTGAACCTTGTTGGGATTGCTTTGATCCACCCATTCTTCTGTGGAACCAACCTGGTTGGTTCTGAGGGGTTGGATCATTTGGAAGCCATGGAGAAGACATGGACATTTGTTTATCCGACTTCCAGTGGCTGTGATGACCCAGTGATTAACCCGGAAACTGACCCAAACTTATCGGGTCTTGGATGTACCAAGGTGTTGGTGTGCGTTGCGGAGAAAGATATGTTGAGGGAGAGGGGGTGGTATTACTATGAGACCTTGAGGAAGAGTGGGTGGGGAGGAAATGTGGAGTTCATGGAAGCTGAGGGAGAAACTCATATTTTCCACATACACAACCCTGGTAGTGAGAAGGCTCTACAGATGATGAAGAAGGTAGTTTTGTTCATTAATCAGGAGTAAAAGAAGAAACTTTGTTGGATTTAAGTTTATTTTGTTATGTTTATGTACTTTTGTTTTGTCGACGGAATTTTACCCATAAATGTTTTTTAAAGTCCTTCGTACGAAGCAGGGAACAGTTAACGAAATATTGATTCTCAGATTTCGACTTCAAGTTTATCATTGAACCTTCCATTGAAAGGAGGGGCAATTACTTTCATTCAGTACATGACATAATCATTGTCAAAAACCTAATTACTTTTTTGTCAAAAACCTAATTACTTTCTTGTTTACATTACGTTACTTTCAACACGTTATCAGCATGAGCCCTAACCCTAGCAGCTTAAGAAATTCTTTTACTCGGAGCAATAGCATTCTCTGTAGATCTTGTTTGCTAATCAGCCAAGTAAGACTAAATCTAAAACCAATTGTTCATTACTTTATCTTTGTTTCGCTATTTTTGTCTCTTTTAATTGTTTAGTAATTATATGTTTTCACGTATATTTGGTTTGGTAATGTTAATAAACACCAACCTAGTTATTTTCAGAAAAATTGAGATACTTTATCCTTCTCCAAAACCTATCATAATATTCTTCTCTCTCTAGATTGATAATAAAACAAATTTTCTTGACCGACTTTATGAGGTCGACTCTTTGGTAGATTTCCTTGATAGACGATCTCTTTATCGCACGATTTGCGGATTGACACTTTGATGAAACGGTTTTCCCGTCGTTAGGGGAAGGTAAGAATGTTAACGTTCAACAGGAACGACAAGAATTGTCGTGGTTTGTTCCCACTTTGTCTCATCTTGATCCCCGAACCGCATAGTCCGAGAGTGAGGTACAGCGAATTCTCGTTCTTCATAGCGTAGCAAACAAGTTGCCAGACGCTTTCACTGATATCGCTAAAGTGATGAGATCACATATACCTGCTATAAAATGTAATTGCAAGGATTGACGTCCCCACCACAGGACGTAGCGCCTCCCCGGGAGACGTCGGGCACGACGTCGTCGCCCGTGTCAGAAACGGTGCGCGTGGTAACCTGGCGGCTAACTAGTCATCTGATCCCGCGTGGAAGCGCGGTAAACCATTGGGTTCGATGAATTCTCGTCCTAGGAAGATGACGCAGACGGCACAAACCAATCCATCTAACATCGCTATCTCGATCGAACCATCCATGAGAATATCCCAGACTATGGATATGTATGAGAGGAGTCATTGTTGGGGGATGCCTCAACGTCGATACCTACTCCCAATAATAGAGAAATCTCGGTCAATTATGCATGCATAGGTGGGACATGGAATCAAAACGAGATCATCATCGATGATGTATTTGCATACTCAGTTGCGCGCGAAATCATAGCTTGCGATGATATCGAACCTCGCTCTGTTGAAGAGTGTCAACGTAGAGCTGACTGGACAAAATGGAAAATTGTGATCTAGGCTGAATTGGATTCCCTAATGAAACGAAAGGTGTTTGGGCCGGTACTGCCAACCCCTCCAGGTGTAAAATCCGTCGGATTTAAATGGGTATTCGTTAGGAAGCAAAATGAGAAAAACAAGATTGTGAGATATAAAACTCGTCTCGTGGCGCAAGGTTTTTCTCAACGCCCTGGGACCGATTACGAGGAGACGTATTCTCCCGTAATGGATGTAATAATTTTCCGCTACCTTGTTAATTTGGTAGTTTTGGAAAAACTGAATATGCAGCTTATGGATGTGGTTACAGCATATATCTACGAGGATCTAGATACAAAGATATACATGAAAGTCTCGGATGGACTTCGTTTGCCCGAATCAAGTAGCTCTAAACCACGGAACGCGTTTTACGGATTGAAACAATCCGGATGGATGTGGTATAACAAAATAAATGAATATTTGATCGAAAGGGGATACATAAACAATGAGTTATGCCCATGCGTGTTCATTAAGATAACAAGTTCCGGGTTTGCTATTGTTGCGGTTTATATCAATGACATGAATTTGATTGGAACTCTAGATGAGTTAAAGGAAACCGCTGAGCACCTGAAGTTGAGGTGAAGGATCTTGGGAAAACTCGATTTTGCCTCGGATTGGAGATCGAGCGTCGTGCCGATGGGATTATGATTCACCAATCGGGCTATATTCAGAAATTGTTAAGGCACTTTAATGAGGATAAAGCTAAGCCTTGTAGCACTCCCATGATCGTTCGGAGTCTGGATCCGAAGAAAGATTCATTCCGTCCCAAGGAGGAGGACGAGGCATTGCTAGAGGCAGAGGTGCTTTACCTAAGTGCAATAGGTGTTTTTTTAAAAAAAATGCAATAGGCTCATTATTGTACTTAGCGCAATGTATGAGGCATTACTAGTTCTGGGCCGACACACCGCCATTGGACTGGCATTGAAGACATATTTCGATATCTAAGAGGTACGATTGATATAGGCTTGTTTTATCCCTACAGAAAGATATCAAAATCGAACGTTGATCCTCACGAAGTGGGAAAATTCCCAAAAATCGACGGTAGGGCTACATCTCCCACCCCCACCCGACCGCCAGTCAAGCCACCGTTAACGCCGGCAAACGTGTTGCCGCTCGCTTTGGTCAGACTCCAAGTGATGTCTTGACAAGTTTTACTGATGTCGGGTATCTCTCTGACCCGCACAAAGGACGTTCCCAAACGAGTTATGTCTTTACCATGGGGAACACAGCAATATCTTGGAGGTCGACAAAGCTGATTCTTGTTGCTACTTCTTCGAATCATGCAGAGATTATTGTTCTTCACGAAATAGTTCGTGAATGTGTATGGTTGAGATCAATAATTAGGCATATTCGAGGTACTTGTGGTTTAAAATCAACCACAGATGAACCTACGTGCATATACGAGGATAATGTCGCTTGCATTGAACAAATGAAGCTACGTTCGTTGCATCAAATGCGACAATACTAAACATATATCGCCGAAGTTCTTCTATAATCAACAACAACAAATACTCCTAAAGATTGAAGTAAAAGAGGTTAGATTTGATGACAATGTGGTAGATATTTTCACGAAAGCTTTATCAAAAACAACTTTCGAGAAACATGTAGGTAACATCAGACTACGTAAATTGTCTAATCTCCCTTGATTGTTGGTATCAGGGGGAGGCGTTGGCATCAAGGGGAGATTTGATGTGCAACGAAGATTTTCTCGAAACGTTTACTTCATCTTCAAGGAAATGACGCGTTGTACTCTTTTTCCTTTAACCAAGGTTATTTTTTTCCACTGGGTTTTTGTTACTTGGCAAGGTTTTAATGAAGCAACATGGCATGCGTCATCGACGTAACGTCGCGTTTGGACGTCGCAAAGGGGAGTGTTGTAGTTAAACTAAGATTGTGTGACTAGTCCAAACGAGGAAGGATACCTTCTTTATTATAGAGTAGGATTTAGATTCCTTATTAGCATAGGTTTCCTATCTTGTATCAAATTGGGATACTATGTAATTGCTACCTCTATATATAGAGACCCATATCAATGAATAATACAGCTCTATGTTTCCCCTCTACTCTTGTTTCTTGTTTACTTTACGTTACTTTCAACAATTCTCAGATTTCGACTTCAAGTTTCTCATTGAACCTTCCATTGAAAGGAAAGGCACGTACTTTACAGCAAGAGCGATTACTTTCATTCACTACATGACATAATCATTGTCAAAAACCTAATTACAAATGTTCAAAATTCAACTCACTACAATTTTCTACTTTAAAAAAAAGCCGGAAAGCATCTTACATACATGACGCTTGCATGTAAAAGAGCAGGTACAAGCCTTCAGCACTCTATACAAACCAAATCATAGGGGATTGTCTTATTCGTCGGTCACACAGCCCTTGGAAGCTGTTTGCACATTCTTGATGTACTGAAATGGATGAAAGAGCTATTAGTTCCGGCTATAACATCTACATCTAGTTTTTCATGCAACGAATTGAGTTTCAAACAAACCTTGTACAAGACTCCTCTGGTAGCTTTGTATGCAGGAGCAACCCATTTCTTTCTACGGTCAGCCAACTGGTCATCTGTCAATTGGACATCCATTCTTCTCTTCTCAACATCGATGGTGATGATATCGCCATTTTCAATCAAGCCAATGGGACCTCCTTCCTGGAAAACATGTTTAAGTGTATTATACTATAATCTGCTGAAAATCACCCCAGGAATTACTAAATAGTTTCCAATTCGATGAGTGTTTGTTGGCTGAGACATTTAAGACTATAGCTAACTTGTGTTACTTTACCACTTACTATGGATTATTTTTGCATTAAAAATGTTGATTTTATCGCCAAACAGAGAAAATCACTTGTCCATGAGTGCCCTAGAAATATTGACTTTCTGTGGTGTGGAGACGCTAAAATGGACTTGACATCACAACTAGCATGTTTTTAAAATAAAAAAGCTGAGAAAACAAGGCATGTGTTTTTTTTCATAGGTGTTCATCGCGGCATATCGGATTATCAATGAGAGACACTCACACAATTAGAAGTTAAATCCCTCGAGCAAAATTGGACCAAACAACAAGAACCATAAAAGGTATTAGCCTCATTCTTTGCAACTCAAAACTTTTCCAGAATAGGTGTGAACATGATACCAAGGTATTAGCCTCATTCTTTGCAACTTATGAACTTTTCCAGTATAAGCGTGAATATGATACCTGTGCTTCTGGGCATACGTGGCCAACAACAAAACCATGTGAGCCTCCTGAAAACCTACCATCAGTTAGCAGGGCAACCTCCTGCAATGTCGAAAACACACAATGACAACTAATATCAACAGTGACATTACTGAATACTCAGTATAACACAACCTTGCAGCATGTCACAAGGAATATATACCACATCAAATGTCACACAATCATAACAACAATGATTCTTAGGAAATCATGATCAAGTCAACTTTTTGCGAACAATCCACTTATACTGGCCTAAAAATGATGAAGTTTTCAAAGGGAGAGTATCAGGACAAGGATAACTAAAGTAGATTAAGATTTATCGTGTCAAAGGTACATAAGGAGAAGAGCAAAGCTTCAAGGTGAAAGTAAGTCAAAGTCAAGTTGACACTCACTCAAGCCCTCTGATAGCCAGAGTGAAGGCTCTACGATTGAATCTTTCACGTTGTATTAAGTTTTCTGTAAGCAAGACAGAAATGCTCTGTCGAGAACGCTTAAGGGTTGTTGTTTTGCAAGCTTCGGGCACATTAGGGCATGATCCTCCTCATTAAATAATATGCGAATGTAATTTTACCTTTCCAAGTCCTGCTCCCATTATCGCACTTGTGGGTGTTAGCATTTCAGGCATGCCAGGTCCCCCCTTGGGTCCCTCACTTCTGATGACAACAACTTTCCCCTGATGAATCACACAGGAAAATAATTTTAAAAAATCAGGAATTTTCTATAAAATAGAGCTATGATTTGTTGCATTGTGTAAGAAGTGTAAAAACAGTAAATGTTATATACAGAGTCCATTGAAGCATTCTTCTTTGAGAACATTATCAAACATCAGATGGTAGATGATAGCACACAAAAAAAAACCTGGAAAAAAACAAGGGTTAGGGCCAAAACATTATCAACCCTATCAGCAAGCCAAAACATTATCAACCCTATCAGCCAATTTGCTTCAAGCGGTTCTTTTTTTTTATCAATAAAACAAACCGCCATGAGTGTAGTTAAGGCGTTGAGGCGGTAGCGAGGCGGACGAGATTGAAAACGCCTCAGAGGCGAGGCGGTCTTTAACATTTTTTAAAGATTTTTTATTATAATAAATTGAAACACATTTAGATAAGTAATATCCATCATCATTTTGATAACTTGCATAAGCCAATATGTACAAAAAGTCGTACAACTATTTAGAATTGAAATGGAAACATAATAAAGTTGCATAGCATAGCAAAAAGATGCACTACACACATACTTGATATGAAACACATAAATTGAAAGAGGCAACACATAATTTGAAGGAGATGAACCAGATTAGAAGGAGAAGAACACACATACAGCAGCAACAATAGCCCCCAAGGAGTCATTTTCTTGTCTAAAACTCTAAATACCCCCCTCTTAACCTTAAAAGACAAGTGGCTTGCAATAGGCTTTTGGTTTTTAAGCTGCAAATGGTCTGAAGCGGTCCGAGGCAGACGCCTCGCTTCACCGCTTCGTTCTGCATCATTTTGAGGCGTCTCCTTGCGAAAACGCCTCGAGGCGCGCCTAGGCATCCGCCTTAACAACACTGCCGCCATCGATGGGAGAAACGAAGCATTACAATGAGTGAGAAGCTCATCAAACAAAGAGGAAACAAAAAAAAAACATATGGGGGAACTAACAAAGAAAGCCAACTAAGCAAGAAAACAACTAGCTACCTAGCAACTTAGTCTCCCAATGCTGGAGCAGATCAGTACTCCTGCCATGATCCGATAGGATCCAGATTTTAGCCCACTAAAGACGATGATTTTGATCATCTTACAATGTCCCCACTTCAGATTACTTCCCTTGATAGATGAGACTGTAGCACTACTTTCAAATCGCTCAAGCACAATTAAACGCCTTTCCAGCATCCATTTCCCATTCTTTGGAAGAAATCAGCCGTTCTTCAAGTGGTTCTTGGTTGATGAGCAGAGAGTGCTGGTTTACGAGTACACTACTGGTTTCGTTCTCAATTTTCAGGCTCCCAAGGAAAAGTTTCTTGGTCCCTGAGGAGCATTCCTGCTGGTTGATCTTTCTTGTTATTCTAATTGAAAACCACCTGATTTCTATGTTCTATTTTAGTCCCAACTCTCATGCTTCAATTCTCTTAAGTAGTTTGAGAGTGACCATCTCTATTAATTCTTTGAAATACTTTCCTCCTTTTACTTTCTTTTATTTTTTGAAATACTTTCTATCAACGTAGATTGGATTTTGTCATGGGATGCGAGTGTTTTTCCCCAAGAGCAAATGATGGGCCACCAATACTTTTTTACCATTATTGTTGTCTTCCATTAGCAATTTTGAAAGCACCAGGAAAGGAATATTCAGTGTAAATGTACCTTCCTTAACAGAACACTTCTTTGTCTCTTAACAGAACTCGTGAGGAAAGAGGGAATTCCCTTTAACATTTGTGTTCAGGTGAAGAGGAAAGAAGGCCAAAAATGAAGAAGATAAAAATTAAAACTCACCTTAAAACTCATAGGATCCTCAGAAATAGCTGCTAACATCGACTCTTCACCTTCAAAAACGAGAGCCGGACCTGACACAAAATTACAATCATTGTTATTCATAAGAAAAATCGGCGAGATCTGACCCTTCATATATGAAATTTCATGAGATAAAATTAGAGATGGTACATAGAATATAGTACCTGAGAAATATAAGCCCTCTTTCCCAGTAATTTTTGCCACAGAACCCTCTGGTGCAAGATTCCCATACAATATCTGGAGGTGGCCAGTTTTCTTGATAGGGTTCTCAATTGGTCTTATTATGTCCTGATAAATAACTTGTAATTTCATTCCCAAATGAATTTTAACATTTTTTTTTCAAAAGTAGAGTCTATGATTTACCATCTTACCTGACCTTCAGCCAGTGCAGGGAAATTTACTGCATTCTCTGCCAGTGTTTTCCCAGTCACTGAAAAGTGAGGAAGTTTTACGTCAAAGTCAATAAATATGCCCTAAATGAAGTGACTAACCCATCAAATTGATGCACATACCAGTCATACAATCACCATCTAGATATCCTCGCTCCAAAAGGTAACGAATGACGGCAGGTGTTCCTCCAATCTATAAGAATAAATGATTATTAGACTGTCCAAGAAGAATAAAACACACCTCTCTAGACTAGAGATAAGAGGCCTGAACAGAAATGTGAAGCCTTACACATAAACATAACAAACAATAAAAAACTGGAGACTATTAACAATACACATTTGAAATTCAGGTTCAGTAAGCATACATTGTGTATGTCCTCCATTACATATTTTCCACTGGTTTAAGGTCAGCAAGGAAAGGAACCGCGTCGCTGACCTTCTGAAAATCATCAAGTGTCAAATGCAGACCAACAGACCTGTAGAAAGGACACCTTCCATCAGCTAATGCTATGAGATATCACGATGTATAAGAGGAGATTGCACAGTTCTCTACTCACCTAGCAATAGCAATCAAATGTAAAACAGCATTGGTAGACCCACCAAGTGCCATAATAATAACCATTGCATTGCGTAAGGATTTCTCAGTGATAATATCACATGGTTTCAAATCCATTTTCAGCAATTCCAAAAGATACTTTCCTGCTGAATGGCACTCCACCAACTTTAAGGGGTCCTCTGCGGGTGTTGAAGAACTATACAAACAACAACACAAAAGTATCAGTTAGAATTCGAACGAAGTTTTCACAATGAAAAAACGTAGATGCCCAATTAAGCGGATATTTTTTTTAATAAATAAATAATATTTAATAAGAATAATAACAATAGTAGAAGTGGTAATAATAAAATCACTTCTTAAGATTGAACGAGGTACCTATAAGGGAGTGACATTCCCATTGCCTCAATGGCAGAAGCCATCGTATTTGCCGTATACATGCCACCACAGGCACCTGCTCCAGGGCAAGAATGGCGAACAACATCCATTCTCTGGTCATCGTTGATAGACCCCTTGACAAACTCCCCGTAAGACTGCAAAGAGTAACAAGAGATATTTAAAGATTGAATTGCACAGTAAAGACATGTACACCTAAAAGCACAAATCAATTTCTAGTCACTTTGTCAGAAGTAATAGAGAGAAGATATTGCTATTCATACCTGAAAGGCAGACACTATATCGTAAGTATGGTCATGGAAATGCCCAGGCTGCATTGAGAAAATATGAATGTCAAATAGCGATCATAAACTGAGAAAACTCCACACTGTGGGGTTTTACAGACATTGTGTATTGATATTGATACATTCATGTCTAACTTTCCATCTAAAAATCATTTTGAAACGATTATAATGCTACTTACCTTGATGGTTCCTCCATAAACCATGATACTTGGTCTATTAAGTCTGCCCATTGCCATGATTGTACCTGGCATCTGCAAACATCAAGTAGTACCTTCACATCAGAAAAATATTAAGCAAAACAACATTAACAGATGTTGACAAATTGGGCACACAATTCATCAAGTCATAACAAATTTGCTAAAATGTATTCAACTTAGCAATAAATGTAGTAGATAAGATAAAACTTACATTGTTATCACAACCCAAGAATCAAACAAACAAACATCATCATCATCAGATTACAGCACATTGTATTTTTCCAAATCTATTCAAGTTGGCAATCAAAAGTCATGTGAAGAACACAAAGCTTACATTTTTATCGCATCCCGGGATCGAAATGTTGCCATCATACCACTTGCGCAGCCATGACAGTCTCAATACTATCTGCAATAAGATCCCTAGACTGCAAACTATAGCACATTCCTCTAGTCCCCATTGAAATGGCATCACTGACACCAATAGTATTAAATCTCAGTCCAACCATCCCCGCATCGGTAACTCCTTCTTTCACCGCCTCGGCAAGCTTTAAAAGATGCATGTTACAAGTGTTTCCCTCATACCAAACAGAGGAAATCCCAATCTGGGGTTTGTTCATATCGGCTTCGGAGAAGCCCACACCATAGAGGACGGCCTGTGAGCCACCTTGGGACTTGGGTTCTGTGATTCTTGAGCTGTATTGATTGAGCTTGTGTGGGGATTGTGGTGGGACTTGCGTCTGTGTGGTGGCTGAGATTGTGAAGCTTCGCCGGTTTGGGGTGGTGGGGAGCTTTGTTGGGGATTTCAAGATATGGGTTTTGGTTGTGGTGGGGTGGAGTGGGGTGGTGGTGAAGGAGAAGAGTGTTGATTGCATTGTGGTGGTGGTGGTGGTTGTGGTTGTGGAGTGGTAGAGGCAGAGGAGGTAAAGGAGGGGTTTTAAAGGAAGGGTTTTTATTTGTAGTGAGAGAGAGATTGGTCGACGGATCGCAGAGAAAAGTGTATGATGCTCTTAACCCTTCTACTAGTCAATGTGTAAAATGACAGGAAAAAAAAATAAAAATAAAAATTGGATGGGAATCCAAATACTAACAATGCCTCAAAATCGGATTCACGAAAACGATTTTAATTTTTATGTCTATTTTCTATGCAATCAACCGTAAAAAAACAAAATTAATCACTAGGATTTTAGAAGACCTAGTGGAAAATTCTAAATGGCAAGGAAACGGGCTGAGTAAACGGTCCCCCCTCCACCTCCCTCCCCTCGCTGTTTTCCTCGCTCGTTTTGTCGCCATTTAGAATTTCCATAAAATAAAGAACATAGGACATTCCAAGCCTGGAAGGGCTTTAACTACTTTTGTGTGCCTTGCCCAACTTCTAAGAGGGTGTTCAAGCAAAATACTTTCGATGTGTAATACATAAGTAGGGTTACAACAAAATACATAGGTAGCCCTCCATGTCCATGATGGCGTCCAAGCTTTATGGCCTAGGAAGAAAAAATCAAAAACAAAAATACCCTGTTCGGTTTACCTAATAAATTGTTAGATGGGCTCTGCCCTACATGACCAAATGAAGTTCTTGCTACCACACTTTTCCAGCATCTCTAACTCGTGGATCTAAAGAAACAAGGAATCCATCGTGACAAAAAGATGAACTCGAGCAGCTTTAGAAGGCAAAGAACTTGAAATTGTGTTTAAAAACAAAGCATGGGAGCATCTGCTTTTTATTGTAAATTACACTTGCAACTAACACAATTTATTATTTTTCTTGTGGCCAATGATGCCTTCTACTTGCTCAAAAAAACAAAAAAAAAAAAAAAAAAAAAAATTTTATGATGGAACTGAATGATACAATTCCCTAATTCTAGGTAACCGGCTTTATAGCCACTTTTGTATCATTTTTTACATTTTTATTTCTTCTATAAATAATATTTGTGATTATGTTTTATAATAAAAGTGTAAAAAAACGGAAACCTAACTAAAAAATGACTTAAAACCTAGCTACCTAGACATACTCTATACACTTACATGAAATCCCTATTGGGCATTTAATGAAAGATTTACAATGACTATACCATAGCACCCAAGGAGAGACAATTTAGACTCCATGAAATTAGACAACATGCTACATTAGCGAACTTAGCCATAAGACCTTTTAAACATTCATTTGGAAGGGATTTTGCCTTATTGACCTCATTCAAGATGGGTTTCTCAATAGCTTTTTAAAATGCATTGAGTTTGACGCCGTCTTATTTGTAATATTAAACGTTTGTTTTTTATGGTTTCTTTTTGGTATTGTAGATATATATAAAGAGAGAGAGAGAGAGAGACTTTAATGATAAGGCTCATCACTTGACATCGAAAGCCGATAAACTTAGATATAATAGCTAGTAGGTATTAATATATATTCCTTAAGACTTTTAACAAAAAAAAATTTAATTAAATAAATCACACAGCTGCTACTACAAATACTATTGCTGTTGTTTCATTATTGATTTGATTGAAAAAAAGAGTGTAATGTATAAATATAATTATTCGTTTATTGACAGAGTTGATCAATTATTTTCCTTTGGTCATACGTATGCACATGTGCGTTCGAATACTAGTTATTTTAACGAGCAACATTACAAAGTAATTTTACTTATTTGTTTTTATAGAGAGGAGAGAAGAGAGAACATAACAACGTTGTCAATGGAATGGGTTTTATTCGACTGATTAGATTAGAAAAAAATTGAATCCGCGAATTTGAATTGGATTTGGATTTCAAAACTCAATTCAAAATTCTTATTGGTTTGGATTTGGGTAAATTAAATCCAATAGTGTAATTGAATTGTATAAACGTTATAAAAATAATATTTATTATATAAATATTCATGTATCAGGAATTCTAAATGTCGAGGAAATGGGCGAGGAAACCAGCGAGGAGAGTGAGGTGGAGGGAGGGGAACCATTCACCTCCTTCGAGATGCTTGCAAGAAAAGTCCACGCACGCATTTCAAGAGGGTTGAATGGTTCCCCTCACTCCCCTCGTTGGTTTCCTCGCTCATCTCCTCGCCATGTAGCCTTTCTCTTCATGTATTACGTAGAAATTGGGGGTTTTTCACTTCAACAATTATTCATTTCAGCAAAATGGAGGATTTTGGTCATTTCAATACTTTATTTTTGTTTAGTTTATTATAAAAGAAAAAAAAAATTGATTTATTATATAAAAATGGTAAAATTAAGTTATTTCGGATAGGTGCTGTGAACTCCACCAATCACATTTAGATCCCTTGTAGGTTATGTAGAGCTTCACCAACGAATAGCTTCTTACTTTCACACGCAGCAACCACAAATTAACACTTTAGCCTTACAAAATTTATCCAAAATCTCTGTAATGGCGAAAGAGGATAAGGAAACCTGAGATTCCTCTTCATCTTTGAATGTGAAAATTTCGAAAATCTAGATAGAGACTTTTGTGTCGAAGATCTTCGATTTTAAGCAATTTCGATCCGATTTGGAGTGACAGATTTGTTCCTTCACTTGATTTCGATCCATGTATTTGTTTTTTCTTCAATTTTCGATATTTTGAAACGAGATTCAATCCCCGAAGTATGGAGAGGCCAGATTTCATGTTCTACTAAAACTTGAAGCATCTTCTTTTTGAAATAATATCAAATGTTTACTAATGAAGATCAATACATTTGATAAGTGGCCTCGATCTGGGGAAACCAAAAACTTTGTAATAAAAATAATTTTCTAAACAAAAATTGATTTATTACATTAAAAGTAATGGTATTGACTAGTTCAAAACACATTTCCGCGGACAAATGAAGTTTTAGCTAGTCCAAAATAAACCAAACATATATTGAAAATGCCCCCAAAACATGAATTCTATAATTGATATTAGAAAATAAAAACTTCTGAGAAATGCTTCCAAACTTAAAATCTAATACCTTTATTATACCAAAATCTAATTGAAATCACAAAGAAAATGGTTTTTTCTTCTCTTTTTTTTTTTTCGGGTTTTTCTTAAAGGATTGATCTCCAAGTTAGTAGTCAGAGCCCATGCTCTAAAGAGCCTGACTGGTATGGCAATAACTGACTAAAGACAATTTCAATGTCAAGCTCGAAACCAGACTTACCATACCGCTAAGAACTCAGCGGCCAAGAGAATCCCAACCTAATGGCACTGGCACCAAACCAATTCCAAAATGTCACTGCAAGCAAATAAAACTAACACAAAGGAGCAAACATGTCAGTTGTCACCATAGCCGTGGCAGAACTCAACCTTAGCATTCAACTACTTGCAGAAAATAAATCTGGGAGAAGATCCCTAGCCATTCGCACGCAGAGATGAAGAAAACTTATTTCTTTGATTTCAAGCAAAGAGATCAACAACGGAGTGCAGAACATCTTAAGAAAGATGATCGGCCAAAACAGATGATATGAAAGAAAGACATGATTTCGGAGAGAAAGACATTTCAAAGCAAATAAATAAAAATTGTCTCAATGTGTACTTTTGGGAGAATGATGTATCCGACTTAAATTTACTGACCTACACTCAATTGATTCAGGCATCAAAAGCCTCAGAAGTAGAATCAGTAATACCTAGGGATCCACACATAGTATCACTAGGTGCACTGTCTTTGACCAAAGTATCAGCAGAATTGCCAGTCCCCTCATTGGCCACAGTTGTGTCTGCATTGCTGGGTGGATCATCGGTGGATGCTGGAGCATGTTGAACCAGAAACTGATTCTCAACCACCTCGGCGTTCTCCAGACCGCAAGACACGACTGCATCAACACTCTCAAAATTGTCAGAAGGCGGGGCTGGCTCTTCTGCTATCACATCAACTGCCACTGGAACAGCCACCTCCACCTCACGGGATTTCACATCTGTCTCCTCCCCTTTGTCCTCGTCAAGAATCGGAGCTAGTTCTTCAGGCTCCTCCACTTTCACCTTCTCTGAAGAAGAAAGAGGGTCCTCCACTTTCTCAAGATCAGAAGCAGAAACTACTGCATCAAGTATCCCGTTATCAGAAGCAGGAACGGGTTCTTCGAGTTTTCCAAAAATTGTTGAACCTATATCTTGCGCCATTTCTTCTTCAGGGATTAGAACTGGCTCCTGTTTAACTTGTTCATCAAAGATTGAAACAGGCTCTCCCTTCTGCCCTGAGATAGCTGGAACAGGATCCACATTGTCCTCAACTGGAGGAACTCTCTTTCGTCCTGAACCAGGTATCTTTACTCTCATTTCATCTGCTTGCTTCCTGTAAAGTGCCATGACTTTCTGCAAATACAGAATGACATCTCTTTAGTGGGATGTTTTGTCTTGTAATTATGATATTTAATTTCAAATGAAAGCTTTTTTACCTATAACACCTATTATTATTATTGTAACAAATGAAACAAAACAAATTCAGTGATAAACTCTCAAAGCTATTCCATGTGGGCCCCATGAGAATCGTTTGTGTCAAAATAACTTGCCCAATACGAGTTGCCCTCCTTGGCTTTCAGATCAAAGAGAATAGGTGATAACATCCCATCATACTGATACCCAATATGACATAGGGAACAAGTATTTAAGTAACCAGTTTGTCTAGTCAATCTATGGCATCATATACACGGAACAATTCCAAAAAAGCATGCATGACACCTCGTGACTAAAAGGCATACAACTAATAAAATAACAAATCAATGGTAGATTCAGAGTGATTGCATATTGAAAATAATGATGTACTTCAAGAGTACATTTCACGCACAAGGAGCATTAATATACCTGTAAAATAGAATCCTTTACCACAGGGAAAAGCGAATCCTTCACAGTTGCACTCAAGATCTTCACTCCTTTCTCATATTCCTGATGCATAAAAAAAGATCGAGAAGAGACAAATAACAATCCAAGTTAGTTTTTAAAAAAACACAGAAATCAATCTAATAAAAGAAAACACTTGTCCACTCTTAAGTTTCTACCTCAGGAAGCTCATGTTTGGCAACATCGTGATCAGTTGAGTTTCCTTCTGTATCCAGTATGTTCATGCACTTCTTGTACAGTTCTGGCTGGGTAAGATCTGCTGAAATATCAAGTTTTGAAAGATATATAGAACAGGAACGAGTGCCCACAACATTCGAACTTTTGAACCGTTCAGGTGTTTTCTCATGAATAGGTAGCACAGGAAGTTCGATAGGGACCTGGGGTGGAGGAATGTCAATAGATTGTTTTATTTCAATACTTTCTGACTGAGAATCAGGTCTACCACGATCATTACGGGACCGCTGGCCAGGCTTGCTAGCCCAAATTTCATCATTTGGAGCCTGTAGCATATTATCCTCTTTATTAGATGCATTCGGAAACTCGATAGTTGCACCACTATTTTGTCCCTTCCATGCTTCCATATTTGCTTCCCATGCTCGATCACTCATCGGATGTCTATTCTGATCCCACTCCGGCCTTCCATGCATATGAGATTCATTCCTGTAGACACCATTACTACCATCCCATACATGCATATGAGGTGGACACGACTCATCAGCTGGATTCCGCCACCCAAATGGACGCGCATGGCCAGAAAACCTATCTGCATCAGGAATGTGGTAAGGAACACCAGTTTGGTTCAACTCCATCGATGGTCTAACACCAAAAAGAGGTGGAGCTGAAAACTGAGGCATAATTGTATGAAATCCTCCAGGAGTTGGACCGTGTTGATAAGAAATATAGCCATTTGTTACAGGTGATGGCCAGCTTGGATTATTCTTCCAAGCATTTCCTTGCCCTCCTCTCCCTATATTAGGATCAACACTTCTCCTATAGCGATTACTGGGCTTGCCTCTACTGTCTTCTTCTGAGCCATAAACTGAAGGACTGTCAACCCCACTCCTAAAGGGAGGTGGCGGAGGCAGATGAGAAGATGAGCCACTAGGTAAATGACTGTTTCTATTAAATGATGATGTAACTGTATCAACCATCTAGTTGAGAAAAAGCATCCGCTGCTGGCTTTTCCAACGGCCAGTCCTGGCTTCGTCTGTCTTCATTAACAGCATACCCCCTGCCATCCTTGGAGTAGTCTCTAGCATCCTTGGAGTAGTCTCTGTGTCCTTGGAGTAATCTCTAGTATCCTTGTAGTCCCTAGCATCCTTCGGGTAGTCCCTAGCATCCTTCGAGTAGTCCCTAGCATCCTTGGAACCAGAACTTCTACGCCCAGTTTCTTCAATGTCAAGGCTCCGCCTCACAGCCATTCTGTTTGAGTTTCTGCGGTCCATACTTGCTGATGAGTGAGATTTTTCTTTCATTGGCAAGGGTGAGGCCTCTGCATCTGACATTGAAGACCTATCAGCTGATAATTCGGTAAAATGATTCTCACCTTGTGGATGGGCTTTACCACAGACCTGGACTTCTCCGGGGATCTAAATTCAGAATCTCTCTCTGGAACTCCAGAAACACTACTGAGCTCCCTTGAAGAAGGTGCATTAGTACGAACCCATTCTTCAGACACCGAATCCTTGTACTTCAATTCTGCATGCCTGGAGGTATGCCTAGAAACAAAATAAAACGGATGTAATCAACAACTGTTGTGCTTTCACTTTGACTTCCACCAAGTATGATCTCAGGAAGAAGAAAAAAAAATTCCCCTTGAGAAAACATAGCTATTACACCCCTAAGCCAATTGCCAGAAATATTAACCCTATCCAAAGGTCCACAATTATACCAGTACCATTGGTCTTGCTCCATAAAATCTAAAAATGGTCTGTCCCAAAAAACGCACAAACCTGTGTCAGCTGGATCCTGCTATTTTTAACCTATAGCAGCAATTAAGTCGATTTCACAAACAGTTTTAGTAGAAACTTAGATAACGAGTTCCTCATCAGTGGGAAAACAATGATATGGGCCAAAAACAACACTTGGGCAGGAACAACTGACTGCTTCTTACAAATCAATAGTAAAAAAAGAAACGGAAGATTACCGGTATTGATCTTTGGAAAAGTGTGCACTGGAGCCAGGAGGAGAGTTTCTTCCGTCTGCTACTGCTACAGTAGAATCTGCATCAACAAGACGTGATTGAGACCTCCCTCTTTCGGTAAGCAACTCTACTTTCCCAGTGCTCAACTTTCTCTCCACCTCGTAACGCCTTTCCTTTGGTGCTTCGCGGCTTTAGATCACTGAGCTCCTCATCATCAGAGGATCTCTTTTTTCCCCTATTATCTTTGTACCCTACTCTCTCGATCATCAAATCTAGAACTTCCATCACGATCAGTGTTCTGGTTTTTGACTTCTTATAGTCTACATACTTCTCATCATCTCTGGCCTGCCTGATGTCAGACCTGTCACTTATGTGACCTTTCGAAGAACGTTCATCTCTACGCTTATCATCTCTGCTTCTGCGATCATTATCCCAAGTCTTCTCGGTATTTTCCCTATAGACATCATCCTTTTCTTCTCATCTTTGTTTTTCTCATCCTTGTGTCTTCCATTCCTGGCTCGATCGTCCCTGGTTGATAATCTTCTGTCATTTGCATCTTTGACATCATCTTGATATTTATCATATTTGTCTTTCTCATCAGAGTCATCCCTCCGATACTTGGGATCACTGTGCTCGTCATCATCAAAGGATCTCTTTTTTCCCCTGTTATCTTTGTACCTACCATCTCGGTCATCAAGACGTGAACTCCCATCTCGATCACTGTTCTGGGTTTTGGACTTCTTATGGCAGTCTACAGACCTGTCCTCCTCCCTGACATACCTAGTACCAGACCTGTCACTTGTGTGATCTTTTGAGGAATGCTCATCTCTATGCTTGTCGTCACGGCCTCTACGATCCTTGTCTACATCTTCACGGTATTTGTCTTTATACCCATCATCCTTATTCTTTTCATCCCTGCTTTTTCCTCTTTACTCTTTTCATCTTTGTTCTTTTCATCTTTGCTTTTCATCCTTCTGTTTCCAATTTTGGCTCGATCATCCTGGTGGAGAACCTCCGGTCACTTGCATCTTTTACATCATCCTGATATTTATCTTTCTCATCAGACTCATCCCTCCTCCTCCTGATCCTTTTCTCAGCTCTTTTTCCAACTCAGGGTTCCGCAACTCATCTTGCATTTGCCAATCTGACAAAGTACAAAAAGAATTACACAGAAAGTCAAATGTCAAGAGTACAAAAGAAGCACTGATGTCAGTGTATCACCAAGAAAGTCAAACAAAAACTTCCAAAAAAACTAAAGATGATTTGATTCTATCGAGACAGCATGAGAAAGAAGTTAACATGTTACAGTTTTTCAAAGAAATATTACTGTTTGGTAAGATTACAACACAATATACAAGCCATAAAGGACTATCAGCTGGCCCCCGTCATATCAGAAATAATCGATGACTCGGCAAAAGCAACAATCTAACCAATCCATGTCACCACATGGCAGGACACAAATAATAAAAAGACATTGAATAATGGGATTACACACACATGCATGCAGAACGAAATAATACACTGAGACAATGTGCTCTAGGTCATAACAGCATCACAAAATGCATTAGTAGTAAATATACATACATTGGTTGAAAATAGTAGTTTCTTTCATTAATAAAATGTACAATCTGGTGCAAATATTGGTTGTGGTATTTTTGCATGATTGATTATACAGATTATCTTGGGTGCAGGTCAAACGTCATGATAAAACTAAAAATGCTAGAATAAGCATGGAGCATGTCAAGACGACTATCAATGTGGTGTCAAGCTCACTTAAATCTAAGATTCAAGAAAAGTGAATTGTTGTTGAGTGAAGATGCGACATGATTGTGGTAAATCCTACCATTCCGATGTTAAAATTTTCGGAGCCCTGCGTCGCAACTGGGGACATGGTAGCTCAGAGGTAAAGCGGTCGGCTGTTAAGGTTGCCGATGCATTGTCATTCGAAAACAAGATATTGGGTCCTCATTTTTCTATCTCATTAAGTTTCCCAGTCAGGGTTGGAAACAAGCGGGATAGAGTAATTGGTCAATTCTCATGTACCCTATTTGTACTTCTCTGTTTGTACACTTTGCTCCATAAACAAATCAAAGCTATCCTTGTATTTAAAGATAACAAACATTTATTAAATTAGGAGAAAATCAATATAAGTATCGAGTATTGTACGAGATCTGAAAGAAGGTCGAAGCTAGAAAAGAAGTACTGATGGATGAGTTAAATAAAGAGATTCTATATTAAGACAATTTTTGAAATCCGTGTCACAGAGAAGCCAGACCCCCATTCCCCTAGTAGCAATGAATTTGCAACTAACCTCTTGCGTCCAATTTCATATGAGGAGGTTGTTCTATTCGCTACCGTCATTAACTCCAACTATAACATAAGACATAACATAGAAAAATTTAGTTTCCATGTATTTTAGCAACTATTGTAAGATGTCATAGATTTCCCACCCTAGAAAGACTTTCAGGTTTCAGCTATGAATGGTCAGAATGAGACT
>QNQO01010104.1:0-39732 GCA_003290165.1 Berberis thunbergii
TCGGTGTTATATACTTTAGGTTGGTGCAATAAAATCGAAATATCTCAAAATATCAGTGCAACAAACAGTTGATGCAACTAAACCAAATAATCGAATATACGTAACAACTCCCAAATTAATAGATCAAGCGGATTGACACAGGTCATGTTTGACCTTAACCGTAAAACAGTTAGAACAGGTTAAACATGATACGAAATCTAAACAACCATGAGCTGACCCAACCTGTTTTGAGCTTATTTCGTGTTGGCTTCGCGGGTTAGGATGATAGTGCCGCTTGCTTGTCAGGGCTAATCCATAATAAACGGTAGCTTTTTATTGGTAATTTTCTTTTACAAGCTAGAAATGTTGGAGAGTATTTACAGCAATAAAGTTGCAGTGTATGTATGCATAAATGTTTGTCGCCAAGAATGTGTCCATTCTTTACATGTTTTCATTACTAGTGCTATATTTAAGCTGCAATCAACACATAGTCGAAAAATTTTGCGGGTGCGAAATTGTGCATTGTATATGTTATATTCTACAATGGCATCCTATACGCTTGCATTTAAGGCCGAGATCATTAGCACTTGATGCCGGAGAAATACATTATCAGGAAATATCATCTCGCGCAGAGCTATTAGCTCATCATGGAGTTGTTGCTTACAAGTAGAATTTTGTCAAGAAAAAAAATGGTAATCATTCTTACATCTTGGCTTCAACAAAGCTTTGCCTCAACTATATGGTTTGAAACGATGAATCATTTCAACCTTCCTTTATTGGACTTGAATTGAAAGTTTACCATCCAAAGCCTAGTTACTTTCAAGCCCATCTAAGTTATTATTGGGCTTCAAATTGTGGATAGGTTTGAAAATCCAATGTTCGCCTTTTGTCAAAATCAATGAAACTTTGTGAGTAATTCTTTTTATTTATTTATTTATTATTATTTTTATCTTTTAACCCTTCCATCCCGGATGTCATCGGCAGAGATTAAACTGTGAACTTATGATTCCATCCACCACAGGCTAAGCTGGTAGCCCCATTCTTATGTGAGTAATTAAAAGTTACCTTAATTATTTTGACCCTTGTAGGATCAAATTATAATGCAATTAGTCATTTTTATGTAGGGGTGGGTACGGAACGGGATGAGACGGAATAAACTTCATCCCTATCCCATCCCGTGCATTCGGGATCAGGACGGGACGAGATAAACCTCATCCTGACCTCGTCCCGTCCCAAACGGGATCCGAGACAGAATAAACACGTACTAAATAGTCTTCAAATAAAAATAACAAAAGAGTTTTATCTCACATTATTCAAACACCAATAATATCAAATTTATATAAGTATAA
This sequence comes from Berberis thunbergii, assembly GCA_003290165.1. NCBI lineage: Eukaryota > Viridiplantae > Streptophyta > Magnoliopsida > Ranunculales > Berberidaceae > Berberis > Berberis thunbergii. The sequence continues at coordinate 1,329 of QNQO01010104.1, forward strand.
ACTTTTATCATAAATAATAATAGATATTAAATAAATAAATATTAAACTTTTTTTGGAAATCAAAAAAATATTAAACTTTATTTAGAATTCATGATTTATTTCATTTAGATTCATATGAAATTTCATCTTACATTGATTTAATTTCAACAACAACTTAACTTAAGTTAGAAGAGTATTTGATTAAAATTAGTAATAATAAATATTAAATAAATAATTCGAGACGTGATGGAATAAACGAGATTGAAATGTCCATCCCGATCTCATCCCACTCTAGATTGGGACGGGACGGGATCGACATGAATTTGATCACTCCCAAAAGAATCCAAAAAAAATCGAGACGTAACCCCTATTTTAGAGAAAATGCTAGGAAACCATGTTTTGTAAACATGTTTTGCAACCAGGATGACGTGTCATGATCTGGAAAGAATGATAAATCCTCGAAGATTTTATGTGTATCTCAAAATTGTAAAAAATTCCTCTAACGATGTCACATCATCATGGTTACGAAACATGTTTAACAAAACATGGTTCTAGCCTTACTCAACTTTATGATACTTTGTCACGGATAAAATTTCAACTAGAGAAAAAGACAAATCACATTTTTCACATAATCACCTCTTTCACTTTGGAAGAAACCCTAATTTTTTTTAAGGAAAATCTCATCGAACAACTTTACATTAACCATAATATAAAGGTCTTCTTTGTAAAAATTATAATGTTTTGAATCATTTTTTTGCGACATGGACTTAAGACCAAGGATAACGATCTTTAAAACATTTAATCAAATGAGGAGGAAAATTCTGTCAAGGAAGATTAGTTAGTGCTTTGGTCAATTACATTGAGCACAAATGTTTCGAGTAATTATGATTAGGATGAGATGTGTAAGAGGTTGAGGACCTATAGAGATTTTTATCAATGACAAATCACTATCATATCTAAGTAATTGTGACACAAGGAACACTTCTGTGCGGAATTTCGCTCAAAATTCGCCCTAAATATCTACCACTTTTTTTTTTTTTTTGCTTTTCACGTCTTTCACCCCAAATGTCAAACTTTGGTGGAAACTAGTGGTTGTTGCCCCGGCGGACCCAAGTTTAGTTGGGGGGTGTGAAATAGCAAATAATTATTTAGCGCGTCTAGAGAGTCAGACGTGTTAGGGAAGGCTCCCTGGCACGTTTTTAGGAGAGAGAAAGGAGATTTTGAGAAGATGTTGAGAAGATCTAAATTTTGAGTTCTTGAGGAGACAAAATCGAAATCGCGAGATAAAATGCCTACCCCTACTGTTATGATTAGGATGAGATGTGTAAGTTGTTGAGGACCTATAGAGATTTTTATCAATGACAAATCACTATCATATCGAAGTACTTGTCACACAAGGAACACTTTTGTGCGGAATTTCGTTCAAAATCCGCCCTAAATATCTACCACTTTTTGCTTTTCACGTCTTCCACCCCAAATGTCGTTGGCAGGGGTTTGAACCTTGTCGGCAAATAAGATTAGTTGATGCTCTTTCTTTCGACAAAGAAGAAGTACAAAGGATGGCAGCAAAGACAACGAGCACACTTGGGTATGACAAGAAAGGGAAGGACCTAATGTCAAACTTTGGTGGAAACTAGTGGTTGTTGCCCGCGGCGTACTCAGAATTTTAGTTAGGGGGTGAAATAGCAAATAATTATTTAGTGCGTCTAGAGAGTCAGGCATGTTAGGGAAGGCTTTCTGACACATTTTTAGGAGAGAGAAAGGGGATCTATGAGATCTTGAGAAGATCTCGAGGAGATATAGATTTTGAGTTCTTGAGGAGAATCCTCCATTAACCGGCCTTGAAGAACACCATTAACAGACCTTGAAGAACACTACTCCATGGAGTTTGATTGGGAGAATCATCCATTAATGGAGAGCTTCCCATGACGCTAGGGGTCTGCTCTCTAGAATTTTTCTTAATTATTAGTTGATAATAGTAGTCATCAAGTGCGAAGCAAAAAAAAAAATTTCAACCCGAGCTAGTAACTAATAAAAAATATAACTATAAAAATACATTGCATATACCAAATTGAATCCAGTATAATCCAATTTTAAACCAAAATAAGATTACAATATCGATAATCTTAGCAAAGGCAAATGAACATAATAACTAGAATATATAAATAAAATCACAAAATTATTAGAATAAATATCGAGTTGAAGCTTAAAAAATATGAAATTTGTGAAAATAGTAATATCTTAATACAATTTCATAGAAAAATGGTTTATATGAGCCTCAAATTTTGTATGAGTTGGCTAATGGTATATATTTTCATTGATTTATATAGTTAATATTTTAGATATTAATTTCAAATTTGTTTTGAGGTTTTATACCACTTATGAGCAAACATTTCATTTTTTAATATATGTTTAATTACGTATAAATTTAAATTGAAAACAAATACGTAGGAGTACGTCACAATGACAAAAATAGTAATTGTCAATATCCATAAAAAAATTATACACTTCAAAATGACCGAAAATAAGTTTTTATTAAACCAAACAATTTTTATGTTTGTATTAATAAAATTGCATTGAAAAAAAAATCATACGCTCCAAGAGGACCAAAAATAAATTTTTATTAAACAAAACGAGTTTTTTATGTTTGTAATTATTAATAAAATTGCATTGAAAATAAATAAACAAATTAGGTGAGTAAAGAGTATCAAACTCGAGTCTTTTGCTTAAAATTATAAACTTCTGACCATTGCACCCATAAAAATACATTAAAATAGTTGAATGAACTAATCATATTGCATTAAATATTATATAATTGACTTTTTATAATACTAAATATTTATTAAAATATTTTAAAAATTAAGGGAGAACTACCCTCGCCCATTAGTAGATCTGCCCCCATGATTGTTGCATAAGCTTTAGAATGCGATAATGGGACATGAAATGGCATTGGTGCTTAGTGACATCCATCTCCCCTAGCATCAACTCTCTCAAATTGCAACTAATTTCAACAAAGTGATTGTAGAACACAAAGTGCTACTACTCTCATACTCATTTCAAGCAATTAAGTTGTCTCTTGTTTGAGTTTAAGCATACAAAACTTGTATTGAGGGGCCAAAATATGAATGGTGTTTGTTAAACAACCCTCGTTGGCACTTCGAAATGCATGTTCAAGTGGCGTTCCCTACTTAACGTAGGGTAATACGTGACAACGCGAAATGGGTACGAGTACTCGGTGCACAATGTAGTGCCTTCCCATTGTTCAAGTGGCGTTCCCTACTTAACGTACGATAATGTGTCAATGTGAAATGGGTATGAGTATTAGGTATACAATGTAATGCATTCCCATTGTCCAGGGGATGGTGTGATTTGAATCACATTTTGTTGACAGTACAAGTGTAGTGGGATCATGGCTGTTCGTTATTAGTGATAATCTAGCCAACTTAAAGAACAAACGATTTGGAGAAAAAGGTCATCGAAGTCGTGCAATTCTATCTTTGAATGTAATGGCAAAGAGATTAAGTAGCTTTTCCAAAGAGTATATGTGCCATACTGACTATCATCAAATCACTTGGACTAGGAGAATGTCTCTCCATGGGGAAATAAGAATTAAGGGTCTAGTACTGGTTTTGGTGATACAAATTCTATTTACTCGCTTAGAAATTTCAAAATAAGTGTTTTTTTTTTTTTTTTTTTTTTTGTAGAGACGACTTTCTCACTTTACAGCCATGAAAATCCTACTTGTCCGAAGATAAGATTTGTTAACGTTCAGTTTAACCATTAACTTGAAGACTACATATGATAAAATTTTAAACTTGAAGACTTGCTTTCGCTCTGGTCTATATCTTCCACCTTGTATGAAGACAACGAAGGTCAACATGAGCAAATGTGTTCCTAATAAGTAGGTGAAAATTCACAAAATCCTAACTTATGAGTCTCAAACCCACGACCTCTCACAAAAAGAATGAATGTCAACCCAGCATAACTACAATTTGTTAATAAGTTCAGATTCTAGCAAGTGATATATGGCTCAATGTTCACCCAAGTTGAAATCAACCCAATAAAAGAAGGCAACCTGGAAAGACTGTTTTAACTTTGTTGGACATGGAGTGTGAGTACTTGAAGCCATGTGGGCTTGGGAGGGTCTGTGGCCCATTAAAAGCTACAGCACCCCAAAAAATTCCAAAGAACTGTCATCCTCCCAAACAGTTTCTTCCTTGCGAAGGACTCCATGGCCCTCCCTTCCCATATGCATGGGAAGAAGGGTGAACCTATTGTCTGGGCTATAACAGACACATCGCTAGATCGAGCCATCTCGACCATTCCCTACTTTCCAATAGAAGGATGTAATAGTGAAACACGATTCGTGTTGATGAACACGAATTCTTTAGGGCATAGACGGAGTTGTTCATGACGCGCCTCCATCTTCAATACATGTGAATCACATGTCATATGTTTTTAGTGTGAAACATGTGTTTTAATATAGCCTGTAGGTAACAAAATGCGCCTCCGAAAAAAAATGGGGGCTGGGCTATAGTATGAGTACAATAGATGTTTCTATCTCGTCAAAAGTCATTACTAAGTAAGGCTTCCTTTCTTCCATTAGAGCTAATTTTTGCTAAAAGTCCCCATTGTAGGTTGGGTTTGTATGTTGTATCATTTGGTGTGTGTGTTTTCACGCAACAAAATTTGGTAAATACATCCTTATTGTCTTAAAAGTAGTGGGCGTTATTGATACTAAGAGCCTTCAATGTGTGACTAAGAATATGAACCAACAACCTCGCCTGTTATTTAGGGGAAAACTCTGATCACTGTAAGGGGAAGTCTATTAGGGTTGTATTTATTCAGATGTCTAATGACGAGGCCAGTAATAATGTTGAATATAACGATCGACATTATCAAAGCAACTAACATCCAGGACAAGCAGGGGTCGTCATTTTAATTCATGTGACTAACACATGGAGCACATGTAGGGTTAAGAGAAGTTTGCCTGGATTGCAAGTTCATATAGTACAGTGTTCGGTAAACTATTTTGGATTTGATTCTGCCTAATTTCAGAACTTAATAACTTTCAAACAAACCATAAATAAGATCCATGTTACCGTAAGTTCTACTTTAGAAAATAACAGTGCACGTGCATTCTAACAACCAGTATTTGTATTACAGCATCTACCGGAAAGCATTTGACAAGTATATGCAGTGCAATGATAATAAAGGATAGAGTTTCCTAATCCTTCATTTCCAGTATGTTGTGGACACGAGTATCTAAAATTGGATGACAGTAATGGATCGGATAAAAAGCATAATGTTCATCAATCAATATGCATTATGTTTGTCAACAACGAACGATCAAGAGCTTCCACTATAAAAGTCAAGAGCTTCCACTATAAAAGTAAGTACAAACAGAACACACTGGACAAGTGAAGATGGGGAAGAAGAGGGAAACAAAGTACACAGGATTTGTTTGTTCCTTTTTGGTAGAAACAGCCAAGTAGGTATCCTACACATCTCGTCGTTTAGATCCTCTACTCAACAACGTTCCGACTTTTTGACAAGCTTTTGATCATTGACGTTGGTTGTTGATGTCTGAATGGTATGGGTGTTACGTTATATTCACTTTCTCTACTTGAAATCAAATCATTTGTGTCGATGAGTTCTGTTAAATGAACACTGTCAGGTAAGTAAGGCGAGAGTTCAATTTAACGATGTTTTCTCTTCTTCTAACAGATAATTAGGCACTCAAATCTCCGGACTTTTTATCTCAAAGTAAAAACTCATGGACCAAACGAGTCTGAGAGAAAAATTTATGGACTAGGCCCCTCCACTAGGGGAAACCACAGAAGGGATTTCATGCCACATCTAGGCAGCCTGTCTGATAATAGCTTCATCCAGCACCAGGCACACAGGATCCCTTTGTTTTTGGGGATAAAAGAAGACAAGTCCTCGATTCTTAGGAAATAGCACATATGCTTTATAAAGGAAGATATTATGAGGAACATTTTCGTACGTATGATCTGGTATGAGATGCAGACTCTGCTACATTATACGACACAAAATTTGGTAATTATCCTTGATGCATCTGATCAAAACAATGGTTTACAATGCCTCACTTATTTACTAACACTGTAGATTTGTCATAAAAGACTAAATGCTTTATTTGCCAAACCTCACCTATAAATCTGCCACTCCTTGTGCAATCTTCACTGCATTCCATCTCTCTCACTTTCTCCTTTCCCCTCTCACATTCATTAACAAAAGAGACCGCCAAACCAAAAAAAAATGGTTGAAGAACATAAAAACAACAGTACCCCACAATGCCAGAGGTAAAGAACAAAATATTAAAACCCATCACTCTTTTGTGGTATGTACTCTGACATTATTTTTCTTGATCTGTCTGTTTCTAGATTTTAGAGGAACTCAAGAGGATCAAGGACATAGCCTTGCCAATAGCGGCCATGGGAGTTGTGAACTATCTGAAAGGGATAATCTCAGTTGTATGCATGGGGAGACTAGGCCGACTCGAGCTAGCAGGTGGTGCACTTGCAATTGGCTTCACCAACATCACAGGCTATTCGGTTCTTTCGGGACTAGCCATGGGCATGGATCCTCTATGCAGTCAGGCGTTCGGTTCAAGCAACCCACCACTAGCACTTCTCACCCTACAAAGAACAATTCTGATGCTATTATGTGCCTCTGTTCCTATAGGATTCCTATGGGTTAATCTCGAACCTGTCATGCTTAAACTTCATCAAAATCCCGACATCACTCAGGTAGCAAGCCTCTATTGCCAATCTGTGCTACCAGATCTCATTGCAAATAGCCTACTTCACCCACTTCGGATATATCTTCGTAGTAAAGGTACGCCATGGCCCCTAACGTGGTGCACTTTTTTTAGTTCTCTTCTTCACCTTCCTATGACCATTTGCCTAGCATTCACTCTTGGGTATGGAGTGCCTGGTGTAGCAGTTGCGACCTTTGTCACCAACTTCAATACTCTGATTTTCCTACTATGTTACATGTATCGAACACAATCTTCACACGAGTTCCCATATGCACCATTATCACAGACATCTTCTGTGTTTCATTCACCTAGTTTGCTTAAAGAGGAATGGGGGACACTGCTTGGTCTTGCTCTACCAAGTTGCCTAGGCGTTTGCCTAGAGTGGTGGTGGTACGAGTTCATGACACTCCTAGCCGGGTATCTACATCAACCTCATATCACCTTGTCAGCGTCTGCTATTGTTATACAAACAACATCACTCATGTACACATTACCTGCATCCCTCAGTGCTTCGGTCTCTACCCGAGTAGGAAATGAACTAGGCGCCCGTAGACCAGGTAGAGCACGCCTGACAACCATTGTTGCCATTATACTAGCAACCCTAGTCTCACTACTAGGCCTCCTATGGACTACCATAGGCAGAGTGCCATGGGGAAAGGTCTTTACCCAAGACCAAGATGTTCTTGAACTAACAACAGCCGTACTACCGATAATTGGGCTATGTGAGCTTGCAAATTGCCCACAGACAACAGGCTGTGGCGTGCTACGAGGAAGTGCTAGACCTACCATTGGCGCTACCATCAACCTTTATTCATTTTACTTGGTGGGTACACCAATAGCTATAGGTTTAGCATTTTTCACAGATTTAGGTTTTGTGGGCCTCTGCTACGGGCTCTTGGCTGCCCAGATTGTCTGTGTCTTCTCCATCATAACAGTGATCTGCAAGACAGATTGGGATAAGGAGACATTGAAGGCCAGAGACTTGGTAGGGAGGGGCACATGTGCACATGAAGACCAAACAAGAAAAAATCTGAACAAGAGGATGAGTTTCTCAAAGTAGTAGTTTTCAAAACGTGAATGCAAAGGATACTACATATGAGACTTTAATAGACCCGGCACTACATACAGCTCATACTATATATTATTTTTATATATTGCTTTTCTTAGTATCATTCTCTAGATAGTGCACATCTTTTTACATCCAACTCATTTCAATACATATATTTAAAATATACATACACATCTTTGATAAGTTTCGCACTTCTCATGTGTGTATGTATAAAGTGTTTGTGTCTTCGTGTGTCCGTGTGTGCATGTATGTTTGTCAGTAAAGAAACCATCTTCACCAAAAATTGACGTTTAACCTATCAACCTAAGAGGGGTGTCTCAAAAAAGGGGAGTAGGTATTCAATGTATAGAACTTGCTCGTTAACGGGTACCAATGTCAAAAGAAATAGGCTTGTATTACTTTATTTTCTTCCCTTTCTGAATTGGCACCATTTCATCTCTCCTTAGTAACTGGTAAGTCTATGCAACTTTTATTCATGGTATGATCTTTTCAGAAGGATGTTTATCTCAGACTTTACTGTTTCAAAGGATGTTTATCTCAGATTTTACTGTTTCAAAGGATGTTTATCTCAGACTTTACTGTTTCATCCTTTATGGATCTGCACTTGAACTCAAGGAACATGTAATGTTGACATCAAGGTAGTCAAAGCGTGAAGCGAAATTCGATGGCTTGGCTTTTTTCAAAGAGCGAAGGATAAAGCGGTGGCTTTACGCAAGTGAAGTGGCCCTTAAAAAACAATTCATATTATATATATTTTTAAATGCATAATGGAAATATGTGCTCTGAAAAATTAATCAATTCCATCAATAAGAAAGAGAATTCGGAAAAAAAAAAAAAAAACACTTTGAAAGATAAAATAAGTAAGAGAATTCGGAAAAAAAAAATGGAAACGCTTTGTAACATGAAGCCACCGTTTTGGGCGCTTCAGGCTTCGACAAAAAAGCGCAAAAAGCCATTGCTTTTTCTGCCTTTAGAGTAATGCGTGGCTTTGACCGAAGCGAAGCGAGATGTCATGGTTTGGCCTGACTTTTGGCTGTAAGCGATGAAAAGCCTCTAGTTGACATCACATGTTTCATTAATAAAATGCCGCGATGATCAACTATTCACTGTGGAATTACACTGAAATTTGTTAGATGAGTGCGAATTTGGCTTCTGAGGCAAGCAAGCATTTTGTTGTAAAGTTAGATGTCGACAAGGTTTTGGTTTTGAAAAAAGGAAGATAAATGAAATTTAAGGTAGAGTATGTTTTTGGAATAAGAAGAAGAAAAAAAATAAAACGAATAAGTTTCTACACTCGCACCCTCACCTGACCAGTGTAGGTAGTATTAGTAGAGATAACTTGTGTATCATAAGTTCACAAAAAGTACAAAGGTTAAATCCTTTCCCCCTTAGCAAAGGAGACGGGGATTAAAAAAAAAAAAAAAAACAAGAAGTTTCTTCTTTGGCCGATGCTAGTTGAAGATCTTTATAGGTCTAGTAACCATGTTCACTCTCACTAGACTTCTCTTTCTTGTGAGAGTTTGCTTCTGTTTTATTGTTATTTTTGCTTTTGTTTCATTTATATAAAGGTTTTGGGGTCCTTAAAACCCAGCTCGCTTTCAAAAAAAAATTTCACAAGATTCCTAATGAGGAACAATGATGAAGGCACGAATATTTGATACAATAAAGGACGTTCTATCCTACGATAACACTTCATAATGTCTGTATTCATAAAAAAATTCTCAAAACTGTACACAATACAAAGTCGATTCACAAATTCGGTTTTTTTGCATTCCATATACCCATTTTCATGTTTGGCACCCTTAATATCGTTTTTTTTTTGTATGAAAGTTGCAATCCCATATGAGAATATTCCTAAATCAAATGACTTCACCACCAAAATCCATGCAAGTTGCAGAAAAGACATTGCTTGTCCTTTTCATATATAGGTATCGATATGGACTTCTCTATCCCATTCAAACCTCCATAAATAGAAATATCTCATCTAAGAAGTATAAAGCCCACACGAAATCTCTAGTTTTAGGAGTAATTGATGTGACCATAAATGGACTCATGCAACCATATCTCCTCATATATTCTTACTGTGGGCGTACGAACTTCATTTTCATTGCCCACAAAAGCTCTTCCATGTGTAGGTGAAAAGTAATGTCATACGTATGGGTTTGTTATACCCATAGCTTTCATGATCATCCTCCAAGTGCTAGCCAACCAAAAGATGTCCTAGGTGAAGTCTATAAGATGCCAATTAGAATAGACCCAGCTTTGCCAGATTTCAAGGCCAAATCAGTATATCAGACCAGTCTAATTTCTTTTCAAAAAAAACAAAGATATGACAACAATGATGATAATGTCTTCATCTATAATAAATATCTGTCCAACTCCTTTATAAACAAAAGTAAATCTCCGTTCCAGATCTTAATCTTCTAAGAACCAATAAACCCCATCAATAACACAGATCTTAATCTCTGGAAGAATGTATCCAATATACCCTAGTGGGTACAGCCAGTCTTGTTCTAGCCTTGACATGACTCTATATTGCAACAGCCTATATTACATTAGCAGCTCCCGCACAGATGCCAAATACAAATGAATGGTCCAAAGCCATGAAAAAGGTATAACCTGCCGTGATGATCCAATAGTGAGGGCTTCTATAGTTCTATACCTTTTCGGTTCAAAGAGATACCTTTGACAACTGGAGGAGAACCACTACAAGCTATGGCTATTGCACCAGCGGTAACGGTAGGATGTGATCCTATCATGATAATATTCAAATATATTGATGGAGTGCCAAACAATAGGAGGACTGATCGAAGAATCTAACTTAATAAGATGGTCTAAACACCACTGATGAGTAACTATCAGTGTATCAGTAGGACCTGCATGTGCAAGGCCTATCATGGACTTTGGGGGAGTACAAGCTCTACATAGTTGTGTCAGCATTACTTTGATACGGGTTTGCCAATTCACATCAACATACAAGTTTAGGTGATGCGCACACCAAGCTTGTTGTAGGCTATCCAAGTTCTCATAGTTTAGAACAGCCTATATGAGAAGCTGAAAGTTAATACTTGTACTAAATGCCAGTACATGAATGCTCGCAAGACAAAACTATTCCACTCAGGCCAAGCCACTTTAACGCCTTAAAGAGATTGTTTCGGCCTCTAAAATAAGAAACTTGAATAACAGGATTGCTTCTGACCAAAACAATACAGTGTCCTCGAGCAATAGGATTTCCCAAAGTGTGGTCTGAGTAGATATTGAGAGGGTTCAAGGAACAATGTCAGGATCTTCTAAAGCTAACTAATGAAATTTCAGGCATCAGAAAATTTCCATCAACAGGAACCTAAAAATGAGGAAGAAAATAAGGGGGGGGGGGGGGGGGGGGGGACAACTAAAGAGAGGATGACACGTGCACTGAATTACTTTAGAAGGCGGTGACATTGTCAAGGGAAAATTGCTGCCAGGAATCAAAACCTCATGTCGACTCCAATAAGTCACTCTATACTTGCAAGATAAATTTGTCCATTAGATCTATTAAAAGGGGTATTACATCAAATATCACTAAATTGAAATGCCCAAAAAAAAAAGACGCAGTACAAGGGCAAGCAACCCATTTCCAATTACTCTCCTTTTCTAGTATATAGGAAACAAAACTTCAATATCACACCATCTGCAGCTAAATGCTTCGCTTTATAAGTTAGTATAATCAAGTACTAGCTAAGTCCACTTACAAGTTACAAGTGCATAGCTTAAACATGATGCAGTTGCTACTAGCATTTCCTTCAATCCAGCCGTTCCATCTACAGAGACAATGGAGAACATTAATTTAACAGTAAGGCTACAAATTTCTGTATGAAGGATGTATTTACAAATTTAAAGGAAATCCAAATTTTTACTATGGCAATAGTGCAATACTAAAACCAGCGATGCTAGGTTGAATTCAGAGTTGTAATCAAGAGATAACATGTCAACTGAAATTGTTGTTTAGAACAAAATGTTTCAGGACGGATACTAAGGTTAGTAAAGTAAATGATCACATTCACTCAATACAGTATTGTAATAGAAGATCACTAATTACGTTGGACAGTTTATAACCAATTTAGGATCACTTTTTAAAGAAAATTCTAATAGATGGTTTGGGTGTATATAAGTAGAACATATCAGGACCAGTGGGTGTCTTGGTGGGAGTGGAAGCATCTACAAAAACAAAACTAAGGATCGAAGGTTCATTGGAATGGAGGGAGATCTCTTCATCACCTTTCTTAGAAAAGGAAAGTTTTGCGGAAGACCTTATGCTATTTCTTAGGCACTTAATAGATTAAAAAGGGAAATTTTGACAGGACACGGAGCTTGAGACATGTTAGAGATTCATGTGTGGACTATGTCAGCACTGCCAGTGAACTCTATAAGCTAGGGACGTGTGGCTCGTGTACATGGAATTCTAAATAAAATATGTTTCCACACCTCCTTTTGGTCTTGACAAGCCCTATAAATATCTGATCCAAAGTTTAAGGCAAGCAATAATCTTCTCACAACTTTTCTTTCTAGTCTTCATCAATTTTTTTTCTTGGGCACATTTACTTCGATAGTAGCTATTTCCAAATTTCCCATCATCATGTCTTGTGAAGCTCATTCAAAGGTACAACTCGAATGCAATTTATTAGATACCCAAGTATGGAGGGGAAAAGCTCAGAGGTTGCTACAACAATACCTTACAAAGGCCATCATTGAGATAATGCATGTTATCCACCCCAATTCCTTTGTTGATAGCTTTTCTGCAATACCAAAAGGGTGCAATTATTTCATCGCACAGGCAAATGAAGAAGAAAGTAACAAATTGATGAAGTCAGAGAGAATTTATTTTGGAAATACACCATAAAGAGGAATCCATATCAGAGGTTATGGTTCCAGAATATAGAGAGAACATAACCAGAATTGCTGCCATAAAAAGATAATACTGAAATGAATATGAATGGCATACAACTTTGACTTATGCACAAATGCACATGCAAAGATTGTAATAAAAAGAGCTACGAGTGAGAACTCACAGCCAAAAAGCTTATCATAAAAAGGAACCCCTAGGAGAATGACCAAGTCAACCCCCAATCGCTCAAAATAAACAAAAAATCATCTACTGAAAAAAGTACAAAAGAAGTAAGCAGAGAGCATTACTTACATATCTTTTGCCAACATCTTCGTATAACCTATTGCAAGAGCGTGTTGCTTTCCTTCAGCCATTGATGAAGAAGGTGTAGAGTCGGCATGTAAGGACCATCACGAATATTGAAAAATAATGGCATGTTGTTCACTAGAACAAGGTTCAGGTGATTTTGAAAAATTGTCAGATTAACTCCATGTAACATTAGGAAACCATATTAGCGTCATAAGAAAAATAAACAAATGTATAGGCAGTATAGCATACCTCATGACATAAATATCAAGTATACACTCATGATTATAAATATAACCAATAGTACGAACAATTAAATGCAATAGCAGCAAAGTAAGCAACTGAACATACAAGTTTAATAGAGTTGGGATTAAAATAATCTTATATACGCTTTTACTTTGATGTGTTTGAGCCTGAACTAATAATCTTTAGAACTGTTTAGGTGGCTCCACTTTTAGCATCCTCAATTTGAAAATGAAATATTTTATCGGTCGGTATGGAAGAAAGAGATTCCTTTTGTTGCCCAGCAATTTATGGAACTCCCAAGCCACTGCGAAGTCCCCAATAGGTACAGTGAAGGAAGAAAAGACAGAAAATGCAACTTGTTGTCGTTGAGTAGCTAAGTTAAACCACAGCTTAAATTTTCGTTTGAAGCAATTGGTTAAACTTTTCAGTCCAACCTGTTGTGCCCTGAAGACCAAGCGATCACTCCCAAGTAAATATATCAACCATGGATTTTACATTCCAACCAGTTGACCCCACTGACTTTAACCTTTGCTCCAAAAAGATAGGCCTGAATGAACTAGTTTAGATCTTTTTTAGCAAGTTGAGAGACATAACGAAACTTTAAACATCTTTCTACTAGTTGAATTATTTAGCTCTATTTTTTTTGAGTTATTTTCTGTGTTGACTATGTAAGCTTGATTGCCTATTTTTCGTTTGAGTATACCGGAACCCACAAAATTGGTTAAAACTTTTTTTCCAGTTGTGGCACTAGGAGTTGTCCATAAACAACCTCCCTTGTATTGTAAATTTGTAATAGTTGGTTGTTGATGAATGAATATTGGCATAGAGAAAGTTTCCCTTATAATGCAATTTCAAATTGTCGTGTCTACGGGGATATAGGGTTTCTCTTGCATCTAGAGACCATGATTAGATGTTCTGCCATCATCATCCTAGTGATGATCCAAGAAGTTGGTTAGTGACAGTGTTTTTGTACTGGTTAGTGACTTTCATAACTCTTTGAACATATGAATACTCTGATAATAAAAAAATGATCCAAGAAGTTGGAAGAGCGTTGACACTCCATCCTCATTAAGGATAGAAGGTAGACAATGGAAACCTTGCCTCCAACGTTTATTTCAAATAATCAATTCCATATTTCCATTTTTTTTATCTTGCCTTCAATTCCAACCCAACCTGTTCCAACATTAACTCAATCAATACCAACCGGTCCAACCATAATCTACCATATACACCCTAAACCCATCAATCTTCTTTCAATATCCCAATCCCGTCACCCACCTAAAACTTGGGTCATATATGCTCGCATTATACCTTGGCCAAGTACACTAACTAGAACAAAACTGACCGATGGATAGCTGAGCTTATTCAGCAGAATGATGGTTGACATCGTCATAATAGGTTAAGTATTTCAAAGCTTGGTTGGGATTGGATTAAATCTCAAGCTGACCAAATGAGTAATCCTAACACAATTATTCAGACATATACATTATTACTTTTCGTTTTATTATAACAAAACATTATATGGAAAGAAGGAAATCAAAAAACAAATAAAGAAGCCTACACTCCTATCAAGAAAAGCATGACATGTACAGAAGGAGAAAATGTAGCATAGGGGATCCCTTATCCCCTGCATACTGTCTAAACCCTCGTCAACATTAAAAATGGAAATAATTTTTTATCCATGTACATGAAGTGATATAAATCTTAGCATAAGCACAATAACGCAGTCTCTTGAAGTTTATGGACTAAATTGTCTCTCGCAAGAAACTAGGAATTTAGTAATTGAGTATAACAAAAAAGAAAAACAAAATGTAAAACAAACCATTTTGCAACTATGAGAGGCGATTTCTTAGGAAGCAGCTCATCCAATACTGGTTCCAGGCCAGGGTACTGAAGTGCAAGAAAACATTCAAATACGTAAAGATTTCTCAGCTTATCGCAAATTCAATACAAAATTTTTTACCATATTTAATTTGAGTAACTTTATTTATCAAGTAATTCAATCAACATTGTTAATTTGAATAAAAAAGCAGGTGGAAATTAAGCGTTCTGATCGAACAAGATTCAAACCCTAGAAAGAGGAGTTGAAATTTGTTTGTGAAGAAAGATTTCTTCGTGTTAAAAGTTCAGATTCAACGAAGAGAAACTTGATTGAAATCGCAAACAAAACCTAATGAAGATACTTACTTCTTGAACATTGTTGCTGAGAGAGACAGAGAGAGAGAGAGAGAGTTTCGATTTTGAGGTTTGTTTACGCGCTGCTTGGTTTTTAAGCAGTGATGATGGGATTAATGAGTTTAATGTTTGGGATTTACTATTTGCACCAATACTATCTATATTAACACCCAATACTCAACCCCGAGTCGCGAGTCTCTGGACGCACTTATGAAAAACTTGTTTTCAGGAGGATGTCTTTGAACCAACATCGGAGTACAAGCAGGTTTTCGCATGACCCATACTACAATCAGGATCCAATAATCATAAAATTTGGGTGAAAATATCCTTCACTAAAATTAGATTTTGCGTGGTTGAAATGATAAGCACAATTGTAACATTGGAGAAGGTACACGAAAATGGTATGCAGAAGGAAATTGTATATTCCGTTGCGGTGAAGATTATCTACATCAAATATGAGGTATCAATTGTTTTTAAAATTTGGCACATCATATTCACTAAACATAAATATGTCTTTTTGTTTATCGAGTCAAAATATGAAACGTGAAAATTGCTTGCTAGTAAACAAGTTGACCTACTTGACACCCGCTGTGTTACAACAAAATGTATTACAAGTTGATATGATCTGACCTGAAATGACACGACCTAGTTTCAGTCTGTTTAGCACGATTAACAAAAATTAAGAGAGTTAGCTAACTATTTTGCTCAATATTCCCAACTTTATATAATAGTTTTAACTTTTAAAAATTGTTTGGTATATCCAAACACATTTTGCTAACCCTAAAACAAAAACATTGGGAGAATAAGATTATTCATGTTGTTGATTGGAGACCCTGTATGAAACATTCCTAATGTAAATTTTTGGATTTGCGATTTTAGATTTTAAAATATTTTGCAAAATTTTTGAAATTGATATATTGGTTTATATTTTATAATTTATTCATTTTTAATATGTATTTGGCTTGTCAACCCCTCTACGATTGATGGACACATTGAAATTTAACGAATGCGTGATCAAATTTTAGTTTTGTTGACAAGAGCTACATTTGTTATTTCATTCAATAGTAAATTAATAATCCTGGACGAGAAAATTCTCTAGATAATAAAATTCCACCATCAAATATTCTTTATTAATAAAAATGATAAATTGGTGTTGTATACTTTAGATTGATGAAATAAAGTTAAAATATTTCAAAATCTCGGTGCAACAAACAGTTGATGCAACTAAGCCAAATGATCGAATACACGTAACAACTCCCAAAATTAATAGATCAAGGGGATTGACACATATCATATTTGACCTTAATCGTAAAACAGGGTGGGTTAAACATGATACGAAATCTAAACAACCATGAGTTGACCCAACCTGTTTTGAGCTGGTTTCGTGTTGGCTTAGCGGGTTAGGATGAAAGCTTGTTAGGCCTAATCCATATTAAGTTGTGACTTTTCATTGGTATTTTTTTTTAGTGAGTCTAGGGAATCAGGTTTTGCAACCAGGATGATGTAACATCGACAAATGAGATTTTTTACAACATCGACATACACATAAACTTTTTGGGGAATTTATCATTCTTTCATGATCACGTCATGTCACCTTAATTGCAAAACATGGTTTCCTAGCATTTTTTATTTTTATTTTTCTTTTACAAGCGCGAAATGTTGGAGAGTATTTACACTAGGGGTCGGCAGGGCCAGTTAACTGGACCGTGTGGCCTAAATCGAGGACCAAACCGAATTTTCAAAACCAAAATTTTATAGACCAAGCCCGGCCCGGATGACCCCGGTTAACCGAAACTTCGGGTTGGTCCGAGAGCCCGAACTTTCAGCCCAGGTTTTCAGCCCTATTTGTTTCAGCTCAATTGTTTTAAGCCTAGTTTTTTCAGCCCATTTCAGATAAATTGTATAGCCCATTTCAGATCAATTGTATTATAACAAAATAATAGATCTTGAAAATAAACATTTGTGTTGCTGCAAGATCTGTTTGATAAACATTTGTGCTGCTGCCCCATGACCATGGAGGGAAATGAGAGAGGATAGAGAGAAGTGAGCTTTGAGTTTGACCTTTGTTTGATGTGAAGATAGAATTCTTTGTCATCTTCGAAGTATAGCTTGCTAGATGGGGAGATAGAATTTACTAGTTAGAATTTGGGCTTGCAAACTTGTTAGATTGTCATCTGTGGCCTGTGGGTATAGCTTGGGCTTTTGATGGGGAGATAGAATTTGCAAGTTAGCGAAAAAATGCAAGGGTATTTGGATTGGGCTTTGGAGAAACTGGTTATTTAATTATTATTTTTAAATATTCGAACTGGGCCGGTTACCCATCGAGTTTTGAGAATAGGAACCGATAACTGGATCGACGTATCCGGGTCGGGCCGGGTTTTGGGACCGACTAATAAAATAACAATAAAATTTTGAATCGGACCGGACCACTCGGTCCGAGCCGAGTTTTCGGTCTCAAATGCCCACCCCTAATTTACACCAATCAAGTTGCAGTGTATGTATGCATAAATGTTTGTCGCAAGAATGTGTCAATCCTTTATATGTTTTATTACTAGTGCTATATCTAAGTTGCAATCAACACAGTCGAAAAAAATTTGCGGGTGCAAAATTGTGCATTGTAATGTTTATATCCTACGATGGCATCCCATACTTGCATTTTAAGGCCGAGATAATTAGTACTTGGTGCGGAGCAATACATTGATAAGAAATATCATCTCGCGCAAGAGCTTTTAGCACATCTAAGGAGTTGTTACATACAAATAGAATTTCGTCAAGAAAGAAATGGTAAATTATTCTCACATTCTGGCTTCAACAAAGCTTTGCCTAAACTATATGGTATGAAAGATGATCATTTCGACCTTCCTTCATTGGACTTGAATTGAAATACATCCAAAGCTCAGTCTACTTTCAAGCCCATGTAAGTCATTATTGGGCTTCATATTTTGGATAGGTTTGAAAATCCAATGTTCACCTCTTGTCAAAATCAAGGAAACTTTTATGTGAGTAATGTTTTTTTTTTTTTAATCTCTTAACCCTTTCCATCCCGGATGTCACCGGTAGAGTTCAAACTGTGAACTTATGATTCCATCAACCACAGGCCTATCGTTAAGTTGGTAATCCATTCTTATGTGAGTAATTAAAATTATAATGCAATTAGTCACTTTTACGGATGCTTTGTCATGGATAAAATTTCAACTAGAGAAAAAAGACAAAATCATATTTTCGCATAATCACCTCTTTCCCTTTGGAAGAAACCCTAATTTTTTAAAGGAAAAATCTCATCGAACATACATTAACACATCATATTTTTTTGAATTATAATGTTTTGAATCATTATAATGTCAAAAGTCTTCTTTTAAAAAAAATTATAATGTTTTGAATCATTTTTTTGCGACAATGGACTTAGATCAAGGATAACGATCTTTAAAACATTCAATTAAATGAGGAGGAAAATTCTGTAAGGAAGATTAGTTAGTGCTTTGGTCAATTACATTGAGCACAAATGTTTTGAGTAATTATGATTAGGATGAGATGTGTAAGTGGTTGAGGACCTATAGAGATTTTTATCAATGACAAATCACTATCATATACAATTACTTGCGACACAAAGAACACTTTTGTGCGGAATTTCGTTCAAACTCCGCCATAAATATCTACCACGTTCTTTTCTTTTTTCTTTTTTCTTTTTCTATTTTTTGGCTTTTCACCCGGTTATTCTAAATGGCGAGGAAACCAGCGAGGGGAGTGTGACTCTCTATCCCCCTCGAGAAGTGCACCACATAGTGATTCTAAATAGCGAGGAAATGGACGAGTGAGGGAGTGTGACCCTCCATCCCCCTCGAGATGCACACCAATGTGAATCTTAAAGAGTGTGACCCTCCACCCCCTCGAAATGCGCACTAGTGTGAATCTTGAGGGAGATGGGTCAAACCCCCTCCCTCGCTCGTTTACCTCTTCCACCCCAAATGTCATTGGCAGGGTTTGAACCTTGTTGTGTGATTCCATCGGCCAATTATTACCATTGAACTGATATTCCATTGGCAAATAAGATTAGTTGATGCTTTTTCTTTCAGCAAAAAAGAAGTACAAAGCATGGCAGCAAAGGCAACAAGCACACTTGGGTGGGACAAGAAAGGGAAGCACCTAATGTCAAACTTTGGTGGAAACTAGTGGTTGTTGCATAAGCTTTAGAATGAGATAATGGAACATGAAATGGCATTGGTGCTTAGTGACATCCATCTCCCCTAGCATCAACTCTCGCAAATTGCAACTAATTTCAACGAAGTGATTGTAGAACACAAAGTGCTACTACTCTAATACTCATTTCAAGGGAGAGAAGTTGTCTCTTGTCTGAGTTTAAGCATACAAAACTTGCATTGAGGGGCCAAAATATGCATGGTGTTTGCTAAACAACCCTCGTTGGCACTTCGAAATGCATGTTCAAGTGGCGTTCCCTACTTAACGTAGGGTAATACGTGACAACGCGAAATGGGTATGAGTACTCGGTGTACAATGTAATGCCTTCCCATTGTTCAAGTGGCGTTCCCTACTTAACGTACGATAATGTGTCAATGTGAAATGGGTATGAGTATTAGGTATACAATGTAATGCATTCCCATTGTCCAGGGGATGGTGTGATTTGAATCACATTTTGTTGACATAACAAGTGTAGTGGGATCATGGTTGTTTGTTAATGGTGATAATCTAGCTAACTTAAAGGACAAACGATTTGGAGAAAAATGTCATAGAAGTCATACAATTCTATCTTTGAATGTAATGGCAAAGAGATTAAGTAGCTTTTCCAAAGAGTATATGTGCCATACTGACTATCATCAAATCACTTGGACTAGGAGAATGTCTATCCATGGGGAAATAAGAATTAAGGGTCTAGATAAGATTTGTTAATCATTCAGTTTCACCATTAACTTGAAGACTACATATGATAGAATTTTAAATTCGAAGACTTGCATTGAGCTTTCGCTCCGGTCAACATGAGCAAATGTGCTCCTAATAATTAGGTGAAAATTCAACAGAGCTACAATTTGTTAATAAGTTCAGATTCTATCAAGTGATACATGGCTCAATTTCCACCCAAGTTAAAATCAACCCAATAAAAGAAGGAAACCTGGAAAGACTGTTTCAACTTTGTTGGACATGGAGTGTGAGTACTTGAAGCCATGTGGGCTTGGGAGGGTCTGTGGCCCATTAAAAGCTACAGCACCCCAAAAAATTCCAAAGAACTGTCATCCTCCCAAACAGTTTCTTCGTTTTCACCTTACAAAAGACTCCATGACCCTTCCCATATGCATGGGAAGAAGGGTGAACCTATTGTCTGGGCTATAACAGACACATCGCTAAATCGAGCCATCTCGACCATTCCCTACTTTCCGATAGAAGGGTCTAATAGTGAAACACGATTCGTGTTGATGGACACAAATTCTTTAGGGCGTAGACGGAGTTGTTTATGACGCGCCTCCATCTTCAATACATGTGAATCACATGTCATATGTTTTTAGTGTGAAACATGTGTTTTAATATAGCCTGTAGATAACAAAATGCGCCTCCGAAAAAAATGGGGGCTGATCTAGTACGAGTACAATAGATGCTTCTATCTCGTCAAAAGTCGTTACTAAGTAAGGCTTCCTTTTCTTCCATTACAGCTAATTTTTTGCTAGAAGTCCCCATTGTAGGTTGGGTTTGTATCATTTGGTGTTTGTGTTTTCAAGCAACAAAATTTGGTAAATACATCCTTATTGTCTTAAAAGTAGTGGGTGTTATTGATACTAAGAGCCTTCAATGTGTGACTAAGAATATGAACCAACTACCTCGCCTGTTATGTAGGGGAGAACTCTGATCACTGTAAGGGGAAGTCTATTAGGGTTGTATTTATTCAGATGTCTAATGACGAGGACGGTAATAATGTTGAATATAACGATCGACATTGTCAAAGCAACTAACATCCAGGACAAGCCGGGGTCGTCACTTTAATTCATGTGACTAACACATGGGGCACATGTAGGGTTAAGAGAAGTTTGCCTGGATTGCAAGTTCATATAGTACAGTGTTCGGTAAACTATTTTGGGTTTGATTCTGCCTAATTTCAGAACTTAATAACTTCCAATATACCATAAATAAGATCCATGTTACGGTAAGTTCTACTTCAGAAAATAACAGCGCACGTGCATTCTAACAACCAGTATTTGTCTTTCAGCATCTACTGGAAAGCATTTGACAAGTACATGCAGTGCAATGATAATAGGATAGAGTTTCCTAATCCTTCATTTCCAGTGTGTTGTGGCCACGAGTGTCTCAAATTGGATGACAGTAATGGATCGGATTAAAAGCATAATGTTCATCAATCAATATGCATTATGTTTGTCAACAACGACGATCAAGGGCTTCCACTATAAAAGTACAAACAGAACACACTGGACAAGTGAAGATGGGGAAGAAGAGGGAAACAAAGTACACAGGACTTGTTTGTTCCTTTTTGGTAGAAACAGCCAAGTAGGTATCCTACACATCTCGTCGTTTAGATCCTCTACTCAACAACGCTTCTACTTTTTGACAAGCTTTTGATCATTGACATTGGTTGTTGATGTCTGAATGGTTTGGGTGTTACGATAAATTCACTTTCTCTACTTGAAATCGAATCATTTGTGTCAATGAGTTCTGTCAAATGAACACTGTCAGGTAAGTAAGACGAGAGTTCAATTAAACGACATTTTCTCTTCTTCTAACAGATAATTAGGCACTAAAATCTCCGGACTTTTTATCTCAAAATAGAAACTCATGGACCAAATGAGTCTCAGAGAAAAATTCATGGACTACGTCCCTCCACTAGGGGAAACCACAGAAGGGATTTCATGCCACATCTAGGCAGTCTATCTGATGGTAGCTTCATCCATCACCAGGCACACAGGATCCCTTTGCTTTTGGGGGTAAAAGAAGACAAGTACTCATTTCTTAGGAAAATAGGACACATGTTTTATAAAGGAAGATATTATGTGGAACATTTTCGAATGTGGGATGAGACGCAGACTCTGCTACATTATACGACACAAAATTTGGTAATTATCCTTGATGCATCAGATCCAAACAATGGTTTACAATGCCTCGCTTATTTACTACCACTGTAGTTTTATCATAAAAGACTAAACGCTTTATTTGCCAAACCTCGCCTATAAATCTGCTACTCCTTGTGCAATCTTCACTGCATTCCATATCTCTCTCACTTTCTATTTTCTCCTCTCACATTGGAGGTCGCCAAACCAAAACAAAAAATTATGTTTGAAGAACATAAAAAACAACAGTACCCCACAATGCCAGAGGTAAAGAACAAAATATTAAACCCATCATTCTATTGTGGTACGTATTCTGACATTATTTTTCTTGATCTGTCTGTTGCTAGATTTTAGAGGAACTCAAGAGCATCAAGGACATAGCCTTGCCAATAGCGGCCATGGGAGTTGTGAACTATCTGAAAGGGATAATCTCAGTTGTATGCATGGGGAGACTAGGCCGACTCGAGCTAGCAGGTGGTGCACTTGCAATTGGCTTCACCAACATCACAGGCTATTCGGTTCTTTCGGGACTAGCCATGGGCATGGATCCTCTATGCAGTCAGGCGTTTGGTTCAAGCAACCTACCAC
Source organism: Berberis thunbergii (assembly GCA_003290165.1). Classification (NCBI taxonomy): domain Eukaryota; kingdom Viridiplantae; phylum Streptophyta; class Magnoliopsida; order Ranunculales; family Berberidaceae; genus Berberis; species Berberis thunbergii. The sequence continues at coordinate 24,401 of QNQO01010104.1, forward strand.
TAGCACTTCTCACCCTACAAAGAACAATTCTGATGCTATTATGTGCCTCTGTTCCTATAGGATTCCTATGGGTTAATCTCGAACCTGTCATGCTTAAATTCCACCAAAATCCGGACATCACTCGGGTAGCAAGCCTCTATTGCCAATCTGTGCTACCAGATCTCATTGCAAATAGCCTACTTCATCCACTTCGGATATATCTTCGTAGTAAAGGTACGCCATGGCCCTAACGTGGTGCACTTTTTTCAGCTCTCTTCTTCACCTTCCTATGACCATTTGCCTAGCATTCACTCTTGGGTATGGAGTGCCTGGTGTAGCAGTTGCGACCTTTGTCACCAACTTCAATACCCTAATTTTCCTACTATGTTACATGTATCGAACACAAACCTCACAAGAGTTCCCATATGCACCATTATCAAAGACATCTTCATCGCTTCGTTCACCTAGTTTGTTTAAGAAGGAATGGAGGACACTGCTTGGACTGCTCTACCAAGTTGCCTAGGCGTCTGCTTAGAGTGGTGGTGGTACGAGTTCATGACACTCCTAGCCGGGTATCTTCATCAACCTCATATCACCTTGTCAGTGTCTGCTATTGTTATACAAACAACATCACTCATGTACACATTACCTGCATCCCTCAGTGCTTCGGTCTCTACTCGTGTAGGAAATGAATTAGGTGCCTGTAGACCAGGTAGAGCGCGCCTGACAACCATTCTTGCCATTATATTAGCAACCCTAGTCTCACTACTAGGCCTCCTATGGACTACCATAGGCAGAGTGCCATGGGGAAGAGTCTTTACCCAAGACCAAGATGTTCTTGAACTAACAATAGCCGTACTACCTATAATTGGACTATGTGAGCTAGCGAATTGCCCACAGACAACAGGCTGTGGCGTGCTACGAGGAAGTGCTAGACCTACCATTGGTGCTACCATCAACCTTTATTCATTTTACTTGGTGGGTACACCAATAGCTATAGGTTTAGCATTTTTCACGGATTTAGGTTTTGTGGGCCTTTGCTATGGGCTCTTGGCTGCCCAGATTGTCTGTGTCTGCTCCATCATAACAGTGATTTGCAAGACAGATTGGGATAAGGAGACATTGAAGGCCAGAGACTTGGTAGGGAGGGGCACATGTGCACATGAAGACCAAACAAGAAAAAAATATGAACAAGAGGACGAGTTTCTCAAAGAAGTAATTTTCGAAACGTGAATGCAACGGATACTTAAAAGTATGAGACTTTAATAGACCCGGCACAACATACAGCTCATACCATATATTATTTATATATATTGCTTTCTTTGTATTATTCTTTAGATAGTGCACATCTTTTTACACCCAACTCATTTCAATACATATATTTAAAATATACATACACATCTATGATAAGTTTCGCACTTCTCATGTGTGCATGTATAAAGTGTAAGTGTGTCCGTGTGTGCATGTATGTCATAGTGAAGAAACCATCTTCACCAAAAATCGACGTTTAACCTATCAACCTAAGAGGGGTGTCTCAAAAGGGGGAGTATGTATGTATAGAACTTGCTCGTTAACAGGTACCAATGTCAAAAGAAATAGGCTTGTATTGCTTTCTTTTCTTCCCTTTTTGAATTGGCACCATTTCATCTCTCATTATTAACTGGTAACTGGTAAGTCTATGAAACTTTTATTCATGGTATGACCTTTTTCAGAAGGATTTTTTATCTGACTTTACTGTTTCATCCTTTATGGATCTGCACTTGAACTCGAGGAACATGTAATGTTGACATCACATGTTTCGTTAAGAAAATGCCACGATCATCAACTATTCACTGTGGAAATACAATGAAATTTGTTAGATGAGTGTGAATTTGGCTTCTGGGGCAGGCGGACATCTGCTATAAAGTTAGATGTCGAGAAGGTTTTGGTTTTGAAAAAAGAATGATCTTTTACCCTTTCGCAAGGGTAAAAGATAAAAGAAATTTAAGGTAGAGTATGCTTTTGGAACAAGAACAAGAAAAATAAAACGAATAAGTTTCTACACTCGCACCCTCACCTGAACAGTGTAGTAGTAGTAGAGATGACTTGTGTATCATAAGTTCACAAGATTCCTAATGAGGAACAATGATGAAGGCACGGATATTTGATACAACAAAGGACGTTCCATCCTACAATAACACTACCTAACGTCCGTATTCACAAACTTTTTCTCAAAACTGTACAAAATACAATGTCGAGTCACAAATTTAGTTTTTGCATTCCATACAATATGTTATCCCATACCCATTTCCATGTTTGGCACCCTTAATATCGTATTTCTTCTTTCTTTTTTTTTGTATGACAGTTGCAATCCCATATGAGAATATTCCTAAATCAAATGACTTCACCACCTAAATCCATGCAAGTGGCAGAAAAGACATTGCTTATCCTTTACATATATAGGTATCGATATGGACTTCTCTATCCCTTTCAAACCTTCATATATAAAAATATCTCATCTAAGAAGTATAAAGCCCACACGAAATCCCTAGTTTTAAGGGTAATTGATGTGACCATAAATGGTCTCATGCAACCATATCTCCTCAGATATTCTTACTGTGGACGTATGTACGCGTTTTCATTTTCATTGCCCACAAAAGCTCTGCTCTTCCATGTGTAGATGAAAAGTAATGTCATACGTATGGGTTTGTTATACCCATAACTTTCATGATCATCCTCCAAGTACTAGCCAACCAAAAGATGTCCTAGGTGAAGTCTATGAGATGCCAATTAGAATAAGCCCAGCTTTGCCAGATTTCAAGGCCAAATCAGTAAATCAGACCAGTCTTATTTCTTTTCAAAAAAACAAGGATATAACAACAATGATGAGAACGCCTTCATCTATAATAAATATCCGCCCAACTCCTCTATAAACAAAAGTAAATCTCCGTTCCAGATCTTAATCTTCTAAGAACCAATAAACCCCATCAATAATACAGATCTTAATCTCTGGAAGAATGTATCCCATATACCTTAGTGGGCACTGCCAATCTTGTTCTAGCCTTGACATGACTCTATATTGCAACAGCCTATATTACATTAGCAGCTCCCTCACAGATGCCAAATACAAATGAATGGTCCAAAGCCATGAAAAAGGTATAACCTGCCGTGATGATCCAATAATGAGGGCTTCTATACCTTTTTGGTTCAAAGAGATGCCCTTGAGAACTGGCGGAGAACCACTACAAGCTTTAGTTATTGCACCAGCGGTAACGATAGAATGTGATCTATCATGATAATATTCAAATATATTGATGGAATGCCAAACAAATCGGGGGACCGAGTGAAGAATCTAACTTAATAAGATGGCCTAAACACCACTGATGAGTAACTATCAGTAGTATTAGTAGGACCTGTATGTGCAAGGCCTATCATGGACTTTGGGGGAGTACAAGCTCTACATAATTGTGTCAGCATTACTTTGATACGGATTTGCCAATTCACATCAGCATACAAGTTTAGGTGATGCGCACACCAAGCTTGTTGTAGGCTATCCAAGTTTTCATAGTTTAGAACAGCCTATATGAGAAGCTGAAAGTTAATACTTGTACTAAATGCTAGTACATGAGTGCTCGCAAGACAAAACTATTCCACTCAGGCCAAACCACTTTAACGCGCTAAAGAGAATGTTTCGGCCTCAAAAATAAGAAACTTGAATAACAGGATTGCTTCTGACCAAAAGAATGCAGTATCCTCGAGCAATAGGATTTCCCAAAGTGTGGTCTGAGTAGATATTGAGAGGGTTCAAGGAAAAATGTCAGGATCTTCTAAAGCTAAATAATGAAATTTCAGGCGTCAGAAAATTTCCATCAGCAGGAACCTAAAAATGAAGAAGAAAATAAGGGGGAAAAAACTGAGTTCTAATCATGGACAACTAAATAGAGGATGACACGTGCACTGAATTACTTTAGAAGGCAAGGACATTGTCAACGGGAAATCGCTGCCAGGAATCAAACCTCATGTCGACTCCAATAAGTTACTCTATACTTGCAAGATAAAAATCGTCCATTAGATCTATTAAAAGGGGTATTACATCAAATATCACTAAATTGAAATGCCTAAAAAAAGACACAGCACAAGGGCAAGCAACCCATTTCCAATTACTCTTCTTTTCTAGTATATAGGAAACAAAACTTCAATATCACACCATCTGCAGCTAAATGCTTCGCTTTATAAGTTAGTATAATCAAGCACTAGCTAAGTCCACTTACAAGCACATAGTTTAAACATGATGCAGTTGCTTTCCTTCAATCCAGCCGTTCCATCTACAGAGACAATGGAGAACAGTAATTTAACAGTAGGGCTACAAATTTCTGTGTGAAGGATGTACTTACAAATTTAAAGGAAATCCAAATTTTTACTATGGCAATAGTGCAATACTAAAACCAGTGATGCTAGGTTGAATTCAGAGTTGTAATCAAGAGATAACATGTCAACTGAAATTGCTGTTTAGAAGAAAATGTTTCAGGACGGATACTGAGGTTAGTAAAGTAAATGATCACATTCACTCAATACAGTATTTTAATAGAAGATCACTATTTACGTTGGACAGTTTATAACCAATTTAGGATCACTTTTTAAAGAAAATTCTAATAGATGGTTTGGGTGTATATAAGTAGAACATATCAGGACCAGTGGGTGTCTTGGTGGGAGTGGAAGCATCTACAAAAACAAAACTAAGGATTGGAGGTTCATTGGAATGGAGGGAGATCTCTACATCACCTTTCTTAGAAAAGGAAAGTTTTGCAGAAGACCTTATGCTATTTCTTGGGCACTTAATAGATTAAAAAGGGAAATTTTGACAGGACACGGAACTTGAGACATGTTAGAGATTCATGTGTGGACTATGTCAGCACTCCCAGTGAACTCTATAGCCTAGGGACATGTGGCTCGTGTACATGGAATTCTAAATAAAATATGTTTCCACACCTCCTTTTGGTCTTGACAAGCCCCATAAATATCTGATCCAAAGTTTAAGGCAAGCAATAATCTTCTCACAACTTTTCTTTCTAGTCTTCATCACTTTTTTTTTCTTGGGCACATTTACTTCGATAGTAGCTATTTCCAAATTTCCTGTCATCATGTCTTGTGAAGCTCATTCAAAGGTACAACTCGAATGCAATTTATTAGATGCACAAGTATGGAGGGGAAAAGCTCAGAGGTTGCTACAACAATACCTTCCAAAGGCCATCATTGAGATAATGCATGTTATCCACCCCAATTCCTTTGTTGATAGCTTTTCTGCAATACCAAAAGAGTGCAATTATTTCATCGCACAGGCAAATGAAGAAGAAAGTAACAAATTGACGAAGTCCGAGAGAATTTATTTTGGAAATACACCTTAAAGAGGAATCCATATCAGAGGTTATGGTTCCCAGAATATAGAGAGAACATAACCAGAATTGCCGCCATAAAAAGATAATACTGAAATGAATATGAATGGCATACAACTTTGACTTATGCACAAATGCACATGCAAAGATTGTAATAAAAAGAGTAACGAGTGAGAACTCACAGCCAAAAAGCTTATCATAAAAAGGAACCCCTAGGAGAATGACCAAGTCAACCCCCAATCCCTCAAAATAAACAAGAAATCATCTACTGAAAAATGTACATAAGAAGTAAGCCGAGAGCATTACTTACATATCTTTTGCCGACATCTTTGTATAACCTATTGCAAGAGCGTGTTGCTTTCCTTCAGCCATTATGGCCTAGAAGATTTAAGGGATTAGACAGTAAGAAAATTATTGATTCTAGCAACTAAACAAAACATTTAAGGCATAACTTAGATTTAGTGATGGCAAATAAATAAAGAGAACTACAACCCACCCACCACTAAGAACAACAACATATTTCTTATCATACATGGGTCATAAAATGGATAAACAAACGCATGCAAATCTAATCAGCATTAGGTAGAATGATGTATCAGTATCGTACCACAGGAGTTTCTTCTAAAACGTTTTCATCCAAAGCACCGCCAGGAGAAGTAAGTCCAGGACACATGATGTTTGCACCAGCTAGGACAAATTTAATTGCACCCCTATCTACTTGTAGTTTTTTCATTATATCTGGATCTGCAAAACAATAAGTGGGCACATTTACACCTTAAAATGAATAGCAATTGAAAATTAGCAGGAAGTTGGATTTTGTTAACTATTTCATGTTTATTGCAGAGGAACATCTTTCTTTTCCCACTCTTATTATCTAGCATTGTGGGCAAGGCAGTCGAGGCAGATCACAAGCTTGTCCTATGGGTAATCAAGTATCAAGAACGACCTCTGTAAACTTCAACAAATTTTGGGTCTCCAGTTCGAGATCCAATTTTAACTGTCTGATATACAAGGAAGGGGGTCGATTGCAAGGGACTCGTAATAATCCTTCTAATCTATATTACAATTCAGAGTGGTGTTTTACTATTCATTGTTGACTGGGACAAAGTCAAATAAAAAAAATTAGAGATAAAAGATGGTTAGGATTAAAAGTTGGGAAATGTATTGAATTTGAGGGTTGAGATTAATTTTCCATGATGACATATTTATAAATATAAAACATGTAGAATGGCAAAAATAATGAAAAACTTTCGAAAAAAGTTGGTGGAATGTACATGTGGCGGAATGAGAAAATATTGTGTTTTGTTTTTAGCAAAATGAAAATTATCATAACTATCTACATCGTTATCGGATTTTGGTAAAGTTAATATCGTTGCAATGCAAATTTTTTAGATTTTTCCAACAAAATCAATTATCAACACGAGCGCTAAAATTTAAAAAATATATATTATATAATTAAAAACATATAAAGTATTTCACGTTTTTAATATTTTCAAATCAATGAGACGGACCAATCATACTAAAAAAATTGAGTTGGGCTCTTAATGCACATTTAAACAAAAACTCTAAACTTCATATTTTGGTGAATTCAAAAATTGGGGGAAAACTCATTCTTGGCGTTTAAATTTTTTTCCCAACTAATTCAAATTTGACTAAGTCTAACTTTAAAATTTATAATATATATATTTTTACCTTAAAAGTATATTGTGAAAGAGGAGTTCAGTACAAAATAGTTAGCAAAAATAAAATTATATGGACACAGGGCATACTCTAGTAGAGATACATGGCTAATGAAGCTCATACTGCAGATAATGGTTATCAAGATAATTGGCCAGTGTTGAACAAAAATATTACAACATCTCAAGCTTATTGAATGACGCCATTTGCTATATGAAATGCACAAAAGAGCTACTTGATAAAAGAGATACTTTACATTGATGAAGAAGGCGTAGAGTCGGCATGTAAGGACCATCACGAATATTGAAAAATAATGGCACGTTGTTCACTAGAACAAGGTTCAGGTGATTCTGACTATACAACAAAAGAGAATTTTGTCAGATTAACTCCATGTAACATTAGGAAACCATATTAGCGCCATAAGAAAAATAAACAAATGTACAAGCAGTTTAGCATACCTCAGGACATAAATATCAAGTACATACTCATGATTATAAATATAACTGATAGTACGAACAATTAAATGCAATAGCAGCAAAGTGTGCTGAACATACAAGTTTAATAGAATTGGGATTAAAATAATCTTATATACGCTTTTACTTTTGTGTGTTTGAGCCTGAACTAATAATCTTTAGAATTGTTTAGGTGGCTCCACTTTTAGTATCCTCAATTTGAAAATGAAATATTTTATCGGTTGGAATGGAAGAAAGAAATTCCTTCTATTGCCCAGCAGTTTATGGAACTCCCAAGCCGCCGCGAAGTCCCCAATAAGTCCAGTGAAGGAAGAAAAGACAGAAAATGCAATTTGTTGTAGTTGAGTAGCTAAGTTAAACCACAGCTTAAATTTTTGTTTGAGGCAAATGGTTAAACTTTTCAGTCCAACCTGTTGCGCCTTGAAGACCAAGCGATCACTCCCAAGTAAATATATCAACCATGGGTTTTACATTCCAACCAGTTGACCCATTGACTTTAACCTTTGCTCCAGAAAGATAGGCCCGAATGAACTAGTTTAGATTTTTTTAGCAAGTTGAGAGACATAACGGAACTTTAACCATCTTTCTACTAGTTGAATTATTTAGCTCTATTTTTTCAGTAATTTTCTGTGTTGACTATGTAAGCTTGACTTGCCTATTTTTTGTTTGAGTATACTGGAGCCCACAAAATTGGTTAAAACCTTTTTTTTCCAGTTGTGGCCCTAGGAGTTGTCCATAAACAACCTCCCTTGTATTGTAAATTTGTAATAGTTGTTGTTGATGAATGAATATTGGCCTAGAGAAAGTTTCCCTTACAACGCAATTTCAAATTGTGGTGTCTATGGGGATATAGGGTTTCTCTTGCATCTAGAGACCATGATTAGATGTTATGCCATCATCATCCTAGTGATGATCCAAGAAGTTGGTTAGTGACAGTGTACAGTTTTTGTACTGGTTAGTGACTTTCATAACTCTTTGAACATATGTATACAGTACATTGTTTTTCTGATAAAAAAAATGATCCAAGAAGTTGGAAGAGCGTTGACACTCCATCCTCATTAAGGATAGAAGGTAGACAATGGAAACCTTGCCTCCAACGTTTATTTCAAATAATCAATTCCATATTTCCATTTTTTTTCATCTTGCCTTCAATTCTAACCCAATCTCCAAAACCTTAAACCTGTTCCAACATTAACTCAGTCAATACCAACCGGTCCAACCATAATCTACCATATACACCCTAAACCCATCAATCTTCTTTCAATATCCCAATCCCGTCACCCACCTAAAACTTGGGTCATATATGCTCGCATTATACCTTGACCAAGTACACTAACTAGAACAAAACTGACTGATGGATAGCTGAGCTTATTCAGGCAGAATGATGGTTGATATCGTCATAATAGGTTAAGTATTTCAAAGCTTGGTTGGGATTGGATTAAATCTCAAGCTGACCAAATGAATAATCCTAACACAATTATTCAGACATATACATTACTTTTCGTTTTATTAAAACAATACATTATATGGAAAGAAGGAAATAAAAAAACAAATAAAGAAGCCTACACTCCTATCAAGAAAAGCATGACATGTATGGAAGGAGAAAATGTAGCAATGTAGCATAGGGGATCCCTTATCCCCTGCATACTGTCTAAAACCCTCGTCAACATTAAAAATTAAAATAAATTTTTATCCATGTACATGAAGTTATATAAATCTTAGCATAAGCACAATAACGCAGTCTCTTGAAGTTTATGGACTAATTTGTCTCTCGCAAGAAACTAGGAATTTAGTAATTGAGAATAACAAAAATGAAAAACAAAATGTAAAACAAACCATTTTGCAACTATGAGAGGCGATTTCTTAGGAAGCAGCTCATCCAATACTGGTTCCAGGCCAGGGTACTGAAGTGCAAGAAAACGTTCACATTACGATCATTTAATCGTCGAAAATCACCGCATATTCTACGATACCTACTAACAATGCAAAGCTAAGTTAGACTATAAACCTCTTCTGCAATACTATTTCTGATCTTCCGTTGCACAGATGCCTTCACTTGGTTTTGACCCGATACATCTTCCGAAGTGAACCTGCAAAATGAATATAAAAAAAAGTATAAATTTAGTAAAAAAATTTAGACTTTCTTCTCAACAATTTTAACCATACGTACAGATTTCTCAGCTTATCGCACATTCAATACAATGTTTTTGACCATATTTAATTTGAGTCACTTTATTTATCAAGTAATTCAATCAACATTGTTAATCTGAACAAAAAGCATGTGGAAATTACGCGTTCTGATCGAACAAGACTCAAACCCTAGAAAGAGGAGTTGAAATTTGTTTGCGAAGAAAGATTTCTTCGCGTTAAAAGTTCAGATTCAACGAAGAGAAACTTGATTGAAATCGCAAACAAAACCTAGTGAAGATAAATTGAACGGAGAAATCTTTGAATTCGGAAACAGAATCGAAGAACGAGAGAGAGAAAATACTTACTTCTTGAACATTGTTGCTGAGAGACAGAGAGATCGAGTTTCGATTTTGAGGTTTGTTTACGCGCTGCTTGGTTCTTAAGCAATGATGATGAGTTTAATGTTTGGGATTTACTATTTGCACCAATACTATCTATATTAACACCCAATACTCAACCCCGAGTCGCGAGTGTACAGACGCACTAGGTGGGTTTTTTTTTTTTTTTTTTTTTTTAAATAGTTGGAACCTAACTTTCAACTGGAGTTATAAGTTATAAACGAGCTTCTGAATAAACAATTTATTTTGCTTTTGAATAGGTTGTTGATTAGAAGTTGTAAAATTAACATGTGTTTGTTTTAGGTGTCGACTTGAAGGTTTTTTTTTTTTTTTTTTTACATTATTGCTCACCATCACAAACTACCAACATTAACCCCATTCTCCACCTATTTTATTTATTTCAAATATCATTGAGATCCCTTTCTACTAGGGTGGACAATGTCGGTTCAGTTCGGTTTTGAGCCCCAAACCGATTTTAAACCGATTTCATTCGGTTTGCCCAAAACCCAAACCGAAATCAAATTTTGTATTTGTAAACCGGTGAATTCGGTTAAACCGAATTTCGGATCGATTTGGTTCAGTTGGGCCGAAATTTTGGGCTCAAGCACTTGAAAGAATTTCATTAAAATATGACCAAATTTTTACAGGCTTAATTTTTTTACATACCCAATTTTTAGCCTAAAATTGAAAAATTTAAGAGAAGATGGGCGATTCAGTGCAACATGGTGTACTGCAGTGCATTTGTTGCACTAATCAGGTATTGACACATACTTGTTATTTAGTTATTTATATATATCTAATTAATCGGTCGGTTCGGTTATAAATCGGTCGGCTTAAAGCCGCAAACCGATTTTGAACCGTTTATAATCGGTTCGATTTATATTATTTTCTTTCTATTCATATTTCGGTTCGGTTACCAAACCGAATTTGAAAATCGGTTCGGTCGGTTAACCGAATTTATATCGATTTTTGCCCACCCCTACTTTCTACAACTACCAAAAATTACCATATATCCTTTTTCTAAATCCTTGTATAATTTTAATATAAAGGAAGAGAAAGTGAAAAAATAATAAGAATAATAGCGTGGTGAGAGGCCGGGGAGGGTGGTGGCAATAGTTGAGACACTGCTCGCATGATAAAGAGAATGTGGAAAAAAAAGGATGACTGGTAAATGAGAGGGGTAGCAACAATCATTATGAATTTATTGTGAGATTAATATTGGAATAAAATTTTATTAAACACTTATTTTACGGACAGTTACACAAATATAGGTGTTTGGTATGATTTGCAAAAAGTAGTTTATGGAATTCAAATTCCACACCTCCATATCCTGTAGTTAAGTGGTCCCGCAAATATTTACGGGTTAAAGTTTCTCGTAAAATTTTGCAAGTCTCGCCCTTTCCTTCAACTTCTACTTAGACAGTCTAACTTTATAAGGAAACAAATTTTTTAGAGTTCTTTCACGTGTTTACTTGTGTAGTCGTGAACGAATAATTTTAGTTAGATTTTCATTAGTGTTGGGAGCATATTTTGACATTATATTATTAGTCATTAGTGATAATTCATGTCTGTATGTACATCTGTATATATTATTATTATTTAATAATTTTTTTAATAATGAAAAATAGTAAGGGGAATAATGAATTTATTAGAATTGTTTTTCATATTTTATGTAGTTGGTGTTTGCATAAATGTAACATCCAAGCCAACCAAACAAACATTGGGTGTATGCATTATTTTTCATTAATTATTACCAAGCAATTGTAAAGCACTCTACTGCAAATTAATGCATATGCAAACTAATGCAAATGCAAAATTTTGTTGAGTGCAAAGTTTTACAGTGTACCAAGCGGAGCCTTAATGGTAAGTGATCAACATTTCCATAGTGCTTATTCCACTCAAAACTTAAACTTCTGATCATAACTAAGAACAAACAATTTTTTTAAAGTGTCAAACTTCTTATTAATATTTATGAGTCTAATTAAAAAAAAATCACCCTCTAAGTGTTTGTTCAATATGATGAATTATTTTGTCTACCTCTCTATTTTTTTTTTCAAAATAAATGTTCAATTTCATGACTTATTCCTTTTTTTTTTTTCCTCCAATGCTTTTGGTTCATGCAATCCTTCAATAGTAGTATTCTAAAAACGACTTAGGGGATTTTTGAAATCCCCTTTAAAAAAAATTATTCAATTAGAAAAAAATTAAAATTAAGACTCTATTTTTTAAAATATATTTTGCATATGTATCTTGACATTGAATTGGAATATTATGTCTAATTTTTTAAAATAAATTATAATTAAAAAAAATTGCCTAGGCTTTTCCCAGTCCTCTAGGGGCTAGTCTCCTACTCGCCGTCCACTTACTACTTAGCGATTTTTAGAACATTGCTTAGTAGTAATACTATTTTTTCCAATGCCTTTGGGCGACAATCTCAATGCCAAAAATATTTTAAAAATAAGGGATTTATATGTGAAATCTTTGATATATAATTTTACATTTTAAATGATAATTTATTTGTTTCATCTTATACCTTTAATTTTCACCTATTTTTGTGGTATATCTCACTACTCACATATTTATCATGGAAAAATATTTCATTCTCTTTAAACAATTTGCAAATATAAAAGAAGGCCTTGGTTTACCTATGATTGATTGATAATAACACACACTTATATCAATGTAATCAATCTTTTAATGAAAGATGCATATAAAATCTTTTAAATGAAATATTGGAGGAAATTATAGTCATGATCAACTTTAATGTGGTACAAATTAATGGAATAACAAGTTGGCAAAATTGCTGCCACGTTACCGATACATGATGAAAAGTACTAAGTTTTTATGCCCTTCATGTAATATTTTATTTTTTTCCACCTTACGATTCAATCAACATTATTGTCGATGGTCCTCCAGATATATTGTATTGCGTAGATCGAATGATGATAAATGGTAACAAATAACACCCGGATAAGGATGAGTGGATGATTGAGCTGCTCCCCGCTACTGGTAGTTGATTAACAAACAAAATGTTAGATAATACACTTTTATTTTTATTTTCACTTAGAAAAAAAAAACTAAAAATTCAATGAAATATCACAACAAATTGACCAAAAACGAAATAGCAGAATATACGCAAATAATTATAGAAAACTCCGCTCTTTTTCTTTGTTTTTTTATTTTTATTTTTTTTGCATTTTACCATCATTTCATCGTTCACGGTTGTGCTCTGATTTAGTTACAGTTCTAAATGGCAAGGAAATGAGCGAGGAAACCAGCGAGGGGAGTGAGGTGGAGAGGGGGAACCGTTCACCCCCTCGGGATGTGAGACGTTGTTTTTTGCACACGCATCCCGAGGGGGTGAACGGTTCTCCCCTCTCCACCTCACTCCCCTCGTTGGTTTCCTCGCCATTTAGAATTTCTGTATTCTCAATCCATTGATAATATCGATGATAATGTTTTATTTTTTATTTTTTATTTTGTTAAAGATCGATGATAATGTTTGTCAATTAGCCAAACAATATAAATACGACGAAACACTAATAATTAAAGACGTAAGTTTGGTTTGAATAATATTTGATTTTAGGTTTTCTTGGTGGCGGTGATGGTGATGCATAAGTGACAAGTTCCGGTATTAGTCAGATTTTCCAATTTTAAATGTACAAGAGTACAAATATAAAACGATAAGGTTTGATTTTTCTCTAAGATCATGATATTGACATTAATTTCAACCAGTAAACTATTCAAAAGAGTATTAACTTATTTCCAACATAGAATGTTGCTCTTACTTTGCAAGCTATTAAAATATGGCCAAAACCACGTGGCCATGAAATATCCTTGCAAACCCAATCGTCCTCGCTGTTAGTCTCTCCAGTCTCCATTGCTTTGTCCATTTTACCATCTTTCTTACTACAAAAAAAAAAAAACTCTGTTATATTTAAGTTCGTTCATCACCAACCAACACAAACAACACTACACTACCATTTTCATTATTTTGATTTTTGAGAGAAGAGCAACTACTACTACTACTACAAGATAAGAAGAAGATGGTGGGCTTGAGTGTTCTGCTTGAGGCCCATAACCATGACCCATCGCAAATCATCAACAAAACCACCATGATCAAGTCTCCTCTTTCTTCTCCATCTTCATCATCACCGGTGTTTCCTTCTGTTTCATTTCTTTCTGAGTGCTTTCTTTGTAAACAGAGACTTTTGCTTGGAAAGGACATCTTCATGTATAAGTGAGTCTAATGGTACCCGAGATCTCATTATTTATTTTTTTTGAAAAAAAAATCCCAGATCTTGATTTCTCTTGAATAAATTTTCACACATTTTCTCCATCATGGTTTTATTTATTTTGTTGCTTGTATTTTCAAGATTAGATGTTACATGGATAGTTACTCTTAAATAACATGAAACTCTTTAAAAAAAAAAACATGAAACTCCTTTAGGGATCAACCCCAAATCTTCACTACTTCTTTTTGTAATATTCATTCAATGTAACTTTTGTTTGAATAAAAAAGCTGATTTTTTGAAAACCCATATCTTGGTTTTGCTTGAAAATGATACATTTTGTTTGGTTTGTCCAGAAATGCTGATTCAGTATGTTTCATATCTTACAACTATTATTTTTAATCCATATTTATTTTTACCAATTTCTTGTAAATTTGATCTCCATAATTTTGATTAAAAATGTTTGAACTGCTGTTGATTTTGCAGTGGAGATCAAGCATTTTGTAGCATGGAATGCAGATGCAGGCACATAGAAAGGGAAGAAGAACAAAGTCTTAGTAGGGTTTCCATGGCCTCCCAACGCAAGAGGAACAAAAACTAATAAGTTTCTGAAGATTAGGAAATTAAATTTCTATTTTACCCTTTCCTTTCTTTGTAATGACGGGAGTATTAGTAGTAGTCTTCCCTTTTTGTAAATGAGATGATGGTTGGAGTTTGTAATGAGGGGTGTTTTGGTAATGTAGTGCATTTTCAGGTTTGTAATGACGGGAGTAGTGGTAGTCTTCCCTCCATGTTACAACTTACAATTTGGAGGTCCACCCATTGCTTCCCTACTATCTTCCTGCAGTATAAGTTATATGTTCAACACATGGAGACCTTCATCATCAACAAAACTCAAATCAACAAACAATGGCATCCATGTTGGGAACTCTGGTCATTCTTCATCTGCCATTAGCAGTGGTAGTGTTGTTGATTAGTCTGTTGGATGCCGAAAAAGCTCCACCTTTCAAAGTTACAGAGTGGTGCAAATGAGTTTGATACTGAATACTGAGCATCTTTGTGTAATCTTCT
>QNQO01010105.1:0-49491 GCA_003290165.1 Berberis thunbergii
GAAGCTTTTGTGATGTGATTTTGACAGAAAGGGACGGCTCAGAGTTGACTTAATGGTGTTTCATGTGCGGCTCTCATGTCCTCACATGGAGTATCACATAAGAATTATTGTCTCTGTAGGGGTGGCTTCTTGTACCCTTACAGGGTTTTGGGTTTTCTTTCTTGCTTCTTGTTTGAGAGGGTGTGTTTATGGCATATATATATGACCTAATAATATTTGACTGAAATTTTGGGTAGGTTGCCATTCATTGATTTGGGGGTGAAAATTGAGTTTTGTTAAGGGATCATCGATGGTTGATACAAATATTTGTCTTTTTTTTTAATCCTTAACCCCTCCCACACAAATATCATTGGCAAGTTTCGAATAATAAATTTGTTATAACATTCGCCACAAGCTTACCAACTAATCTAAAGAGATTTAACATGATAGGTGAGAAGGGAAGAAATGGACCCCGAAGCCCAAGCCCTAGGTCTTGGCTTTAGCCCATTTACACTCTCTTGGAGCTTGAAAACAAGACCATCATTGCCAGGAGCCCCTAGAAAGTTTCAATGCCCATGTAGGTTCCCATGCAACCTTTAGCAGAAATTATAGGGAGCGAGGGATGGGTACCCATTCCCCTCGAGATAAGTGAAACCGCCTCAAGATGTGCAGCGTAGCCCATCCCTCGCTCCGAGAAGGGCTCCAACTCGATATATCAAGGCATTTACCTGGCAATGAATTGGGTTCGGCCTAGCTTGATATTCAGAGTTTGGGTCAAGTCCTTGCCCCAAGTTTCAACCCAAGGACCACGACAGCATATATATTAATAAAAATAGTAAAACTTAGATTACAATCTCTTCAGACAAGTAATCTCCATATTTCTTGTTTCCTTTCTTACACTTGCATTGATCTCCAATGGGCTTAGTACATAATTTTCTTCGTTAACTTTTAAATCAAGCCACAACAGCATACCTCGTTGGCATGTGCAGTAGAAGATAAGGAAGCAACTCTCGAGTGAGTGATCAGTACAATCAGAACATAAAGCGGGCGTAAATTGGACTTGTTGAGGTTCTCTTCAACCCATACACCTAAACACACCAATTTGTGCATCATTTTTAATTTGCATGGAAACAAACAATTGATGAAGCTTCCAATAACCCTATACTAACATGTTTGTCAACACAATACGAATCAAAACTGACTCTTTAACATCTTTCTTTTTTTGTTAACATTGCTTACATTACATGCATTGCATTGCATTGCTTAAGCAACATTGTTAAGCCAGCCCTGTTCGATGCCAAATTTGTCAAAGTTCTTCATTTCGCACCACGGATCAGCCCATAATTTTTTCGGGCATTGCATCTATTGCTCAGACGCATTACCCAACATTTTTCTTTTCCGCGCAATGTGATGAACGTGACAACGATGAATATTACAATAAACACTGGTGAATCACTAATGTACATAACTAAAGTGTTCCATAACTGAGCCAAATACAGGACTGGTACATGCAATAGCTTAAAGAATACTTAGTCAAGTAGGAAGATAGTATTTAAAACATGTTGCATGGAGAAAAAAAATTGCAAGTTTTTAAGTTAGCTCAACTGGATAGATTTTATATTAGGTCAATTTTTTGGCTCTAACAGATGATAATATATACTCTTTTAAGCAATATAGATTGAGATGAGTTAACAAAAACAAAACAAAAAAGGATTAGTGAGATGACACATTAATGAATGAATATGGGATTGGTGGAAGATTCATCCATGCATTAAACCTCAATTATACAATCTAATGAACTATCATACTCAATTATAAATAGTGATGAAAATCATTTAAGACATAGCATGTGTGCTTGTGTGTCAAAGATGAGGCAGTCTAGACTTCATATATATATATGGGTCCGTGAGATCCTTAGCCACAGTCACATATTCATCGACTAGTGGTAATGGTCTTTACAACCTTCCCGAGGCTAACTATTAGATGTCACCTAATCCATTTGTTTTCTGAAACATACACGTCAAGACCCCACTGCTGATCAATGGCTCAACGACTCCACCATTCAAACTCTGTCCAAACTTCATTACTCATTTGGACTCATACATCACAAGTCAATCACAGCTATGATAATCCGGATTCTACTAACTATGATCACTCCAACTAATCATCGATCATCCAAACAAACTGTTTCACTGATATACATGAACAATGTTAGGCAACTAGACCATCGTGATTTCACTAAAATTACGTATTATTCGTGCTTATTAAGGTATTTTCGCGTTGCGAATTTAAGAGCCGATTTGCCCTGGACTAGTACATGTTATTTCATATTAACTCGTCCTCTTCTATACTTGATCAATGTGCAAGGAAAGAAGAAGGTACCAACAACTTGCTGCCTTCAATAATCAATACTAGTTAATTCAATCGAGATCTACGCGTTTTCGACTTCGAAAAAAGCCATTCAAGTTGACTACTTCACTGCAATTATAATCTCCCATATCTCACACTGATCAAACAACTTTAAAATAATTTATTCAAACACTTTCACCCACACTACATAATTTATTCAAACACTTCTATATATGATGAATTCCTTCCTACCTTCATTTCACCACCTCAACTAGTACATCAAGAATGGCTACTAGTACTTCTAAGCTCATTATCAACCGCATTGTTTTCGTTACATTTCTCCTACCTTTCTTCTTCTTCTTCTTTGTTTCTCTAGCCAATGTAGACACCCCTATGTCCACCACCCCCATAGTTGCACCAGATTCGGCATGCAATGGCACAGTGTACCCCAAGTTTTGCAAGTCCGTTCTACCGCGAAATGAAACATGTGATATTAGAGAGTATAGTCGCTTTTCGTTACGTCGGTCACTGTCCAGTGCTAAGAAGTTCTTGCGTATGATCGAAAAGCATTTGCAGCATCGAAATACACTGTCGGGAATTGCAATACAAGCGTTACAAGATTGTCGCCTACTCGCGGGGTTGAACGTAGATTTTTTGTCAAGTACCATTAGTACTCTCAATACAACCAAACCTATTTTGAGTTACCAAAGTGAGGACTTGCAAACCTTGCTTAGTGCTCTAGTGACAAACCAACAGACATGTTTCGATGGTTTACAAACCTCAGCTCCAGTGTGGAGTATTAGGAATGGGCTATATAGCCCACTCTCTAATGACACAAAGTTGTATAGTGTGTCCTTAGCTTTGTTCACCAAAGGTTGGATCTACAAAAGGAAAAAATGCAAGTGTGGCAAAGGAAGAAGGAGGCTAGCATTCTCCGATCTCGATGTCGTTCGTCACGGCAAACTACCATTACGAATGTCGAATCAAAGTCGCAAAATCTTTGAATCCGCTAGTCGAAGGAACCTCCTCCAAACGAATGCTGACGAAGTTTTGATAAGCAACGTTGTTGTGGTGAACCCGGATGGCACTGGGAATTTTAGTACCATTACCGATGCTGTCAATGCAGCTCCAAATAATACCGATGTTAGTAATGGGTATTTTTGATATATGTTGTTGCCGGGGTGTATGAAGAGTATGTATCCATAGCCAAGAACAAGAAAAACATTATGATGCTCGGAGATGGCATCAATCAAACAGTGATCACTGGTAATCGAAGTGTCATCGATGGATGGACTACATTTAATTCCGCAACATTTGGTAAGTTATGTCTATTATTACAAATTTATTTAGGACAACTTTATTGTAATCGTAATTTTTAATCTATATGCTATATGCTTATGTGATCGTTGCAGCTGTGGTTGGGCAAGGATTCGTCGCGGTGAATATCACCTTCCGTAACACTGCAGGAGCAATCAAGCACCAAGCAGTGGCAGTTCGAAATGGGGCTGATTTATCTGCATTCTATAGTTGTAGTTTCGAAGCGTACCAAGATACATTATACACACATTCATTAAGGCAGTTTTATAGAGAATGTGATGTATACGGGACCGTAGATTTTATTTTCGGAAATGCAGCAGTTGTTTTCCAGAATTGCAATATCTATGCACGATTACCCTTGTCGAACCAATTTAACGCGGTCACAGCTCAAGGAAGGACCGATCCTTTCCAGAACACTGGTACTTCAATCCATAATTGTAGTATCCTGGCTACTCCAGAGTTGGCTTCGAGCAATTCGAGTACCAAGACTTACCTAGGAAGGCCATGGAAGGAGTACTCGAGGACGGTTTTTATCCAATCATTTATTGATAATGTGATCGATTTATCAGGATGGAGGGCATGGAATGAGACTTTTGCTCTTAGTACATTGTATTATGGCGAGTTCAATAATACTGGACCGGGTTCTAACACCAGCAGTAGGGTTACTTGGCCGGGGTACCATGTGATGAATGTGACTGATGCGGCTAACTTTACAACGTCGACTTTCATTTTCGGAGACGATTGGTTGCCTGAAACTGGGGTGGTTTACACAGGTGGTCTGCTGAGTTAATAAAACTAAACTTTTTTTTCTTCTAATTGTTCAGTTTAATTGTATTTCAATCCATAGAATCAATTATCAAAGCCTTGTAAGTTGGTATTCTATTTGTTGTTTAATGGTCCCTTGTTTAATTAATTAACTTGGGGTAATGGAAGAGTTCATTCAAATAGATTGATAAACATTTGTTTAATCTTGAATGTTGCCAATTGAAAATTATGAGATTATTTAGTAGGGGATGGATTTTATTTGGTATATTTAGTCATGGAATTGATTGCAAGTCTAAGATTAGCGTGGCAAATGGATCAAATTTTGATCCTATAATTCCAAGGTTCAGGTTTTCTTATATCAAAATCTGATACTTTGGCAAAGAGTTTAGATTTTGATTGATCAGGCGAACCTTTTAACCTGTAACTAAGATCCTTGAACCACAATTGTAACATTTTGAACCTCTTAGATACTTGCAGGCGGCATTTGGGGCGGAAGGGGTTAAGGGATAAAAAAAAACCCTTTTAGGTCCAAGCCTATTCGATTTGGGCTACTGCATGGACCTGGGTTGGCCTTAAGAGTCCTCGTACATGTCGTGAATACGGGAACATTTTATTTATTTATTTATTTATCTTTAGGTTATTAAAAAAAAAAAATCAATCTTCCTACACAGAGAAATCTTCAAACTGCCTAAAAATAGTATACAAAATATGAGGGAACATGTGTTGTTATACTAAATTACTAATGGCTCTCAATTTGAGGACTCACCAACAAACTTCTATTCTGTCTTCAATCTCTCCTTTCTCTCAGGCAAAAACCTCTAAATCATAACAAAATTCAACTCCACATTTGCCTGTTTTAGACATCCTTACAAGTATATAAGCCCTATGGATATTGGCAATAAACATCAACTCACAGAGCTTTCAGCTCTAATAAGCTTTCCTTCTTTAGTTTTAGCAGCTCTTTAACTTGGTAGAGAATTCTGAAGCTGATCGCGAAACCGCCGTCAGTTTCAGTTTGAATAAAAGAAAAAAAAAACAAACACTTGGGTTTGTTTTTATTTTCTCTGCCAGAGTAAATAAATAACCAAAGAGTTGTTCAATAATGGCGAAGGTAGCCGTAATTGGCATTGCTTTCTGTGGTACTTGTTGCCATGGTTGTGGCTGTGGCAGTTACTGTCAATAACAATAATAAGGCGAGTGACAAAGGCAAAGATGCAGGCGGCGGTGGTGGTGACAGTGGTGGACTTAAGACCTCAGTTAAGGCTGTGGAACAAATTTGTCAGCCCACTGACTACAAGCAGGCTTGTGTCGATAACATCTCAAAGTCAGCTGGAAATGTTACTGATCCAAAAGAATTAGTTCAGGTGGCATTCAAGGTTGCGGGTGAACACATTAAAGAAGCCGCTAAGAGGTCTGAGACGATACAGACATTGGCTAAGGATCCTATGACTACTCAAGCACTTCAGAATTGTCGGGAGCTGTTTGAGTACGCCATGGATGAAATAAAACGCTCAGTTGAGGAAATGGGGTAACATGGATATTACTAAAATGGATGACTTGATCAATGACCTCAAGGTATGGCTCAGCGCTGCGGTGACATACCAAGAAACATGCTTGGATGGATTCCAAAACACAACAGGTGATGCTGGTGAGCAAATGAGGAAAGCCTTAAAACTTTCCGGTGAGCTTACAAGCAACACACTTGCCATTGTTAATGAGGTTAGCTCTTTCGTCACCTCCTTAGACACACCAAAGACCACCCGCCGACTCCTGACTAATGAAGAGGAACATATGACCATTGAGGATGGATTCCCTACCTGGGTCAATCACCATAAGCGCAGACTTCTTCAAGAGGCTCTTCCAGCTAATCTTAAGCCCAATGTGGTTGTAGCTAAGGATGGAAGTGGGAAATATAAGACTATCAAAGAAGCCATTAATGAAATCCCCAAGGCCAATACCCAGGCCTTCATCATTTATGTCAAGGCAGGAGTCTACGAGGAAAATTTGTTGTTCGATAAGACAGCCACCAATGTCATGTTGATTGGAGATGGCCCAACGAAGACCAGAATCACAGGCAAGAAGAGTTTCGGCGATGGAACCGCCACATTCAAGACTGCAACAGTTGGTAAGTGACATTGGTACAAGATGTTTCCTAGATTTTGTGTTGGTTTTCTATCTATTATGGACCTAATCATTTGTGCATATTTTGGTCATGCAGCTGTTGTTGGAAATTTTTTCATTGCCAAGGGTGTAGGATTTGAGAACTCCGCCGGTGCTGAGAAGCATCAAGCTGTTGCATTGAGAGTGCAATCTGATAAGTCAGTTTTCTACAACTGCCAGTTTGATGGATACCAAGATACACTCTACACCCATACCAACCGCCAATTCTACCGTGACTGTACCATCACTGGCACAATAGATTTCATCTTCGGTGACGCTGCTGTTGTGTTCCAAAACTGCAAAATCCTTATTAGGAAGCCAATGGATAACCAACAATGCATTGTAGCAGCCTCAGGGCGTAAGGATAAGCGTCAAGCCACCGGAATAGTCCTCCAAGGTTGCACCATCTCTGCTGACCCAACTCTAGTACCTGTCAAGAATACAATCAAATCATACCTCGCTCGCCCATGGAAGGCATATGCTAGGACTATTATCATTCAATCTCAAATTGACGACGTGATTGATCCTAAAGGGTTTCTCCCATGGATAGGTACCGCGTTCCTTGACACATTGTTCTACTCTGAACTCAACAACAAGGGACCTGGTGCAGACACCTCAAATCGCGTTAAATGGGCTGGAATCAAGACTATCAATGCCCAACATGCACTAGATTTCACTCCATCCAAATTCATTATCGGAGACGAATGGATCAAGCCTACTGGAGTCCCATATTCTCCTGGCATGATGTCCACCTAGAAGAACAAGTTGTTTTGTTCCCAAAAAATTGTAATCTGAGAAAAATTGTCAGAAAAAAATCTCTATATGTATTTTATTTCAGTATGTATTTTAGGAAAAGAAAATTAATTTGAAGAAAAAATTACATTCATTGTTCCTTTTTCTCAAACAAGTAGTATTACTTTATTTATTTTTCTTATCTGTTGACATACAATTCCCGTCGATACATCAAGAAAACAAATAGATTCAAAAACTACATTGGGAAAAAAATGATCAGTTTCTTTTTTCTTGTATTTTCTCTTTTAATAATATGTTTGAAACCATGTAATGGAATATCTACTGTTACTAGCAAAGAATTGTATATTCGATTTGAACTGCCAAATCTTTTTTTTTAAGCCATTATCTGATAAGCAAGGAAGCACAGACTCTTCGAAAATTTGTCGTATCCGTGTTTGACACGTATCCGACACATGACACGCATCTGACACGCGTTGGACACTTGGTCAACGTGTCAGCAAGTATTAGAAACATGGTCAATGTGATCAACGTGTCGAACATGCCTCCGATACACCCGAAACTTGGTCAGGATATAGTCAAGACTCGAAAACCAACTTTTTTTTTTAACCTTTAGATGTTTGCAAATAACCACGTACTATAATGGTTGTTGATCCATCTGAAGTGAATGACTATTTCAATTGCGATTTAAGACAAATACGGTAAAAACCACTAAAGCATAGATGTAGTCTATGTTTCTTTTTAATATTTGCTTCTTATCTCATCTACTTCTTCTTTACTATATTTTTTCTACTTTAATTTTTTCTTCTAACAGTGTCATCTTCTTCAAGACACTCTAGGAAAATATTTTATTAAATTATTATTTATATTTATATGACTTATTAAAAAAATTGTATAATGTGTCGACGTATTCCCGAGTCCTAGTTTTTGAAAAATTGCCTAATCGGCGTGTCGTGTCAGTATCCGACACGATGCACGTGTCTGTATTCGTGCATCCTTGCTAATAAGTCATTTTTCATCGAAGATTTCGCTTTAGTATTCAACAACCCGTTTGCTATTAAAATGGTGAATTTGTTCTCAATTTATGTATATCGATCTCATTATTAAAAAGTATATTGTAAGTAATATTTCATTAGCATTCAAAGATATTTTCAATTTCTTTGATTACAATCATGTCAAAAAATCAAAGAAATAGATATCATGTTCATCCTTTGTCAATTTTGGCAATTCAAGTTACATGACTTGGAAGAACATCTCGCTTTAGAAGTAGCTCTTAACGATTGTTCCTCATTTCCCTTTCTCATTTTGTTACGGGGGCTCAACTAAAGCATTGGATATGTAGGTTCGTCTCCATTACCAAGCATCCAATGACACCAAACACTTGCGGGAAGGAAAAAAAAATCACTTTAATCTTGTTAAAAACATTTTATACAAAAGGCTTATACTAATGTTGATAAATCTTGAAAGTTGAATAATTTAAGTTATGAAAACAATGATGGCAAAAAATTTTAAAGATGGTGTTAAAGCATTTTCATCAATGGTAAAAGTTAAAATTTGGATTAATCATCCACATTTTAATAAAAAGCTAAATTTAGGGTTTTTCTTATTTTTTTCGTCACTCCAATCCAACCATATTCCATATTTTAACTTTTTCATCATTATTTAAATATATATATTTTTCTAGTTTTTGAAAATTTTTTATTTAAATTTATTTGATTGAATGAAAGAACAATTTGAAATATTTTATTATTATTTTAGATTTAGGGGATGGTTTTGTCGCCTCTAAATTTATGAGAAGTTGAATGTGAAGTTATTTTAGGGAATTGGTTGGAGCATGAATTTTCTCCCATAAGACCCCTAAATTAGTTTTTCAGCTATTTTAAGGGATCTATAGGAGATGCTTTTAGTCATTTATGTGCCCATCCATAAAAGATACAAACATTTCATGTGTAACACCCTACTTTTTCAATGGCAATAAAAATTTATGCAACTAAAATTCAATTGAAAATTTTATTTTAAAATCTTCTTTCGTTTGACAAATTATATTTTTTGAAATTCGCTTAACTTTCTTACCTTCCGAATCTCTGGATGAGACTCCATTTAACGTGTGTATAACGTAACACCCCTAAATTTCATAAAGATAATTTATTTTATTTTTAATTAAATAAAATAGAGTTACATTTAATCGAATTTAAATTTCAAATTTTAGGGTTTTATTTGGTGAGTTTAGAATGTGGGTGCTTTCAAAAGTTCAATGGGGGCGAATAGCCACCCACCTTATAAAGAGAAAAACCTTATTTATTCCTTCTTATTTTTCTCCTTCTTCCTTCTCCTTTTTGTTTCCCTTCTTCACGATTTCTTCTCTTCATTGGGGGCGAGCACGGTCTGTGACCGCACATTGCAGTCGATCCCACCACCCCAAACTGGCTCCTTTTCCTTCCTCTCTCGTCCCTCTCTTTGTTGTATGTTGGTGAGGGTTGGTTGGAGATTGAGATGGGAATAAGACAGGGCGTGTTGCAGGGGTGATTTAGGGAGACGAATTGGTGGATTTTTTAATAAAAGAGAATAGTGGAATCAATAGAGAGCTCGATCGGAGTTGTCGCCAGCTGCCCGAGCAGCCAGCTCTGATCAATCCTTTGGTGGTGTGTGGTGTTGCGGCAGAGAACAATCGATGTGGCGATTAGAGGAGTGAGTTCATTTTCAATCTCTTCTTGCTTTGATTTTTTTGATGCATTTCTTTGTTTACCCATAATATGTTGTAGTTGTTTGATCAATTTGATTGAGTGTTTGATTGTTTAAGTTTATAGTTGAAGCATTTGTAGTCAGTGAGTTTTTTTTTTCTTTTCTTCCATCTCTTTTATTTCTTTGTGTGAAATTTTAGAACGATGGGTCGGTTATTGATTAGATCTGAAAATTTTGAATTTTCTTTTTCTGTCAATTTCATTCAATTCAATTGTTCTTTCTGCGTTTTAGATTACCATTACGTGCAATATTGATCGATTTGAAGCACATACAATATGTTTCTTTCAGTCTTTTCAACTTGTTATTGGATGTGTTGAAATCAGGACACCAATCAGGGAGAGATTACTGCAATTAGGATTAAGTTTGCAATGCATTTGTAACTTGACTTCCCCAAAAACACTAGGAGACCAATCCGTATATTCTGAACTTGGCTTCAACCTTTGGACAATTAGTGTTTTGATTGTTTTCAACACCTTCTCTTTATGGGCCCAAACATTACTTATGTTGTAGATAATGATAGGTTACCTGTTCTGTTATCATATCTGTTGTAGTTCTCATTCATTTAGGAGCCTTCTCCTATAGAGATTCCTGGCAGACTGATTTTGGGCTTGAGAGTTGGGAGTCACAACACAAGTGTGGCGAGAGTTCAGGAGAACTCTAGGTGTTAAAGTACATGGCCCTCGGTGCATTAGTTGTGTATCTGCATAAGCTTAATGAACCTAATTATGACACAACTTGTAACATGAAAATGTTTGATATTAGCTAACCCATGCATATGTCATATTCTCACTGTTCTACCCACTACGTGATGATTAGGAGTTCTAGGTAGAAGTCTGATTACAAAGATATGAAATGGTGTTGTGATGTCTGATATAATAATGGTGGTTGTGAACTACCTTAGCATGTATTCTCTTTTGATAGTTCATCCAACAAATTCATATGAAGTGTTTGCCTAATGAGCTTTTTCATGTTGCATCATGGAGTATACCTAGCTGCCAAGGTCCTATCATAGTTTCATAGTTTCATCGTTTTTGTAACCAACTGGGGTACGATATAAAAACTGTTGTTTTCTCATTCGATTATGTAGTAGGAAATATCTACAAAATTTTTGATATGGCTATCTGGACTTCAACTTGACATTGTAAGCAGTGTTTTACCCTTTTGGTAGCGCTCGTAAGCCCAACATTTCATTATAGACAACATCTGTTGCCCCTGTCATTCTCTGCAACTTGTTAGAAGTGTTAGCTCAGGGGATAATGTCTTGTCTGTATCAGTTTTATGTATGATTAAACCCTTATTTAGTTTAGGTCTAGAAATTTTTTTTATAGTAATAGATATTGGCTGGAATTTAACTGAGCACTTGTTTTAGCTTGAGTATTTGTATTTTTATGCATATTGTTTTTCATATGATGCAAAGAGACGAGATATGTGAATTGGCAATGTGTCAAATATTACTTGTTCCCCAAAATAATGGTGGATACTGTGGTTGATTTATTTATGATTGACAAAGTGTCACCATAAAAGAGTTTTGAGTTTTAGTTGATATTTTTATGCTCTTTTCCACAACTTCGAAGAAAAAATATGTGAAAATAAAAGAAATTTTTGTATACGGACTTGCTTGTATACGTGTGATATTATTATGGGTATGCAGACTTGCTTGCATATCTGTGCACCGTTCCATGTGAGTTCGGTTGTGCGTGTAGATTTAGGAAGAATACTTGTCAGTTATTGAACTTTGGGTGAGATGACATGTTCCTCGAGGTGGCATCCCACTTGAAACATGTACGCTCCGAGTGGTTTCGAAGGCAATGGAGGCGCACTTGGGTGATGTGTGTTCGGCACAAGGATGATAGTGCGATTGTGAAAAAAAATGAGATTTCTTTTTATGTATGTGCATGATTACCTTAAAGGAATAAACTAAATGCTCATTCGACCATTGAATGAGAACTACATATCTTCCTTAATGTAGAAAATGTGTTTTGTTAATATTTCAATAATAGTCTAATATGACTATGAATTGTATAATTGTTTGAAAATAAATCACATTTGTGAGGACTGATAACTTAGAAATATTATCCGATTGCTTTTAACTTTTTTATGCAGGATGACAAGTCTACTTATATTTCTGCAGGTCAGACTTGCCATAGTCAATTTCTATAGTTAGGATGATAACACCTTTACCTCATTGAGGAACTACCTGATGATGTGGTTGTTTATTGTTTTGTTTATTTTGACATTGTCATGTGCGAATTTATTGATTTTGAGATTAAGATTTCTCACACCAGCTTTATTGCTGACCCAATTGAGCTTTTGCTTATTGGGTACATTATTTTGGGAATGTAGCCAATTAGCCTTTCAGGTTTAGAGATTTTTGGATAGCGTTACTGGAGTTTCATTAGTGGGCTAGCATTGCCAGAGTCTCTTCGGGTTAGAGTTTTATTTGTTTCATTAATTTAATCATGTTTTAGTTTTTGCTGCTATTTGTTTATATTGTTATTGAATTTTCACGTCCCGAGTTTTGGAGAAACGGAAAATTCTACGTGAATTTTGGGATTTTCATTTTTTTCGAAAATCGGGGCGTGACACCATATGTCCCAAATATGAGTCGGCCTGAATTAAAAACAAAATTTTGTCGCTAAAGAACTATAAAACGGTAGATTTATCATTACAATCACAATGTTCAATATCTATAGTACCCCCAATTATAGTTGGCCTGGGAAAGGGAGCGAGGCTGCTGCCTGGGAAGCGAATGTACACTTTTGCCCCCATCTTTAACCACTTTTTTGGAAAAAAGGTGTTTAGAGAGAGGGGGGCAAAAGTGTATTTTCGGCCCCAGGCCAGCAAAAATTACTCCTATAGTACTAATAAGAGCATCAACACCACCCACAGTATGCTAACATCAGATAAGCTTTAGTTTTCTTTGAAAAAGTTTAGTAGTATTTTTGTCTTTTCGCAATAGAAGTTGGGTGTCATTCTTTTTTGCTCCATGGACGTTGAAGGAATGATACACATTCCTTGACCCATAAATCTATATCTCTAATGTTTGTTTTTGCTTATGAACAGAGGCAGTAGAAGTTTTAATAATAACTTTACCACCTTTGTTTAAAGTGTTTGTTTTTAGTTTTGATCATAAGTTAATTTGATTAGAGTAAACATCAAGGAGGTCCTGATCACTTAGCACTAAGTGCTGACTCAAAAATTATTCCAATAATAACTTGAAAATATTTTTGTAATGATAATTGTTACCCCCATCTTAAAAATGGCTAAATTTTGACGACATGCTTTCATTATCTTCACCAAACATTATCGTTCTCTCTACCTTCACAAGGACTCTTCAATGGTAAGAAACTTATCTCATTTATCTCCTTCATCTTTGTGTGTTTATTATTTGTATTTTTCAAACTTTTATTCATCTCTCTGACACTCCCTCTCATGTATATTTTCAAGATTTCATTATGTAGCATATAGTTTTTAAAGTTTTGACAAATACAATGATCACCACTGTATATGTCGGGTTTCTAACCCACCATATCTACCTTCCTATATGTGTCTCTTCAGTAGGGTAAAAATTGTCAAACAATTTTCATTCAACACTTAAAAACAAACACCTTTAATTTTACAGTTCATTCAGAAACAAAACAAAAAACTTATTCAGAAGCTTGTTCAAAAGTTATTTAGAAGTTAGCTTCTCAGTTCACGATTTATCCTTCGTATCATTAGTTTAATCGAAAATGCTAGGAACCCATGTTTTTGTAACCATGGTGATGTGGCGTGATCTTGAAATAATGATGAAATTCCCAAAGTGTTTATGTGTATCTCGAGATTGTAAAAAACCTCCTCTAACAATGCCACACCATCCTGGTTGTAAAACATGGTTGCAGAACCTGATTTCCTAGCCTCTATAGGATCTAAGTAATGAACACTACTACAGTGCCTGGAGGTGTGCCTGATGCCACCAGGCACCGTCTATCTATCGTGAGATATGAAATAATTCACATCTCGAGACAGATGGACGGTGCCTGGTGGCCACCAGGCACAGGTCCAAGCACCCTAGATTTTTCCTCTAAGTAATATTTTCTTCCGAGCTTAATTCGATTTATAAATTTCCTCACGATTCGGAGGCATACCGTCGAGATGCGCCCGTAGCAAGATACAACAATTTGTGTTCAAATGTACCAAAGAATCATCATCAACGTAATAAACAAAAGATTTTTAGGGATCAACTCCAAAACCCTCTCTCTCTCAAAATAAAAAATTTCACCTCTCTCAAAGACGCCTTCTTTGGTGCTCTTTGATGGCGGCTTCTTCTTCTTCCTCTCTATCGCCTTCGTCGTCAGACTCGTCTTCTTCGTCTCGCCGAGAGCGTCGTCGACGTCGCAAGCACAAGGAGTCGCTCAAGGTTCGCAAGAAGAGCAGCAGTGGGTCTCGATCGTCGAAGCGGAGGAGAAAGCATCGCCACTCTTCTTCTTCATCTGAGAGTTACTCAGATTCATCTGATGATTACAGGTACCAGTTAAAGCGTGTAATTTGATTGGTTTTGAATTTGATCGACTGTAGAAGAAAATTGTGCATAGTTTGAATCTTGGGTGCTATTTTTTATTTTTATTTTTTATGTTGGGGCTTGACCTAATTGGTGAAATTGAGGAAGTAAAAGTGGGTTATTGTTGATGATTGGTGAATTTAGGATTGAACCCAGAATTTTACACTTGAGAAATCTGTTCTGGAGATAGGGTTTGGGATTTTTATGTGTGATTTGACCTAATCGGGGATTTGACAAAGTGGGTAATGAGTTAGATTGATGTAGATTAGTGTATAAAAAAAATTATAAACGAATTAGATCCCAAATTTTGAAACATGTTGTGATCTAAACTTTGAAATCGATTAGAATTTGGCTTTGCAGTTGAGCTAAACTCTTTTGCAACTCAAGAACTAGTCTTTAACTTCAGATTTCCCGAAATTCCATCAAAAGGAATTCATTTTCTTCTTCAGTTCAACATGGAAGTTATAATTGAAACACTATTACTGAATCTGGTTCGATATCTCAAGATCAAAACTGCCACACCCCATGAGATAGTTTGATTATCTTTTGCCCATATGGGATTCAAAATTACGGAGAGTACATAGCATGGGATTTTTTGTTGTTCTTGAGGGGGGAGGTTTTCTGTGATTTGAAATCTAAAATAGTTACTATAAAGAATGTAGTATACAAGGGAGTAGCAGCATTTTGACATCTTTATTCATCTTCATTTTGGTGGTAGTTCTACTGACAGCGAGCATGATACTTCTAGCCATTCAAAGAAACATAAACACAGCAAATCAAAGAAGGTTCTGATATCAAATTCTCTTATCGTTTATTAAAATTTTCTTTTCATTTTGGCTGTAATTTTTCCTATGTTTCTCCGTAGTCAAAAGACAAGGATAAAGGCAAGACTCATCGACACAAACGCCACAAACATAGTGTAAAAGAGGTAGGCCACTATTGTCTATGTAGATTGCCCATTTTTTTATACTTTTACAGTATGAATCTTCTGAAACAGGGCATTTTGTTTCTTTACTTTATCCTTTTCCCCTTTATTTTAAATGTTGTGTTAGAGGTATTATACTATTTGGTATATAAGCACTATGTTCGCACTTAGTTGAAAGAGTTGGATTTTATTAAAAAGTAGGAAACAATAGAAAGACATGATTAGTATATGATTCTAATGGAATAAGAAAATGCCACATACCTTACTTTTGTTGCTTGTTTTGGTAGGTTGCTTAACATGGGCTATACTAACTAATTAAGCAAACAATGACCATGTTTGACCCTTCCCTCTTTGTGCCTTTTATGTCTCTCTCTCTCTCAACTGTGCTTAAACTCAAATTCATCCATACTACATCAAATATCTATGTTTAAGGGAAATATTTTTTTATTCTATCAAAGGTGACTATGCACATATGCTATTTACTGTAGAACAAAGCTATGCCCAAACTTCAGAATCATCAGTTCCTCTCCTTTTCAATCTCCTCTCTATTTATCCGTCACAGCACATCCATCAAACGGTTCTCGTCGGGTCAGGTTTCTCCATGAAATTTCTGTCATCCTCTCCTCGTTGAAGTTGCTGGTCCTTTCAATAAATCCGTATCAAAACCAAAATAAATTAAATAAACAAACCTATTTCTACAGTCGAACACATTTTGAGTATTAGTGTAAAATTGTTGCAGAATTTCCCCCATTTTAGATCTTGAATTTGCCTTCACAACCGTCCAAATCTCCGCTCTCTCTCTTTACCAAGTAAAAAATATTATTTTTGTTCATACTAAAGGCTTGAAAGCATGATTCAACACATACACCAAATTTCATGCTGGGAACTTGGAAATTGACTAGCTTGGAAGAAATGACACTGGGGGTTTTAAACATCAAGAATCTCTAAGATTGATTGCTTGTTAGCGCCCTAGCAATCTGGTGTCCAGTGGATGAAGATGAGTATTTATTAGAGAGAACTGTAGAAGAATGGATAGAGATGATTTTTAATGGAGGTAAGAAACTTGGCTTGAGAGATCACATCAGTGAATTTGAGAAGAGCTTTTGTTGCTTGGGACAATTGCCAAAAAAATTGTAGACGTGTGGCTTACTTGTTGGCATGGTATGACCACGTCAGGCAATAAGTTAATACGGCAAGTTGTATAGCAAGACTCAATGGAATATGATTGATATATGCTTCTAATGGGATTTCAATATCATGCAACTACATCTCTTTCCAACTTCGGCTTCGATGGATGACAATTTATCTTTAGTTTCCTCTTATCCGTTGTGGTTTCTTGATCGATAAGAATAAGATCAGTTTATTGACTGCATTGTTATATCGATGATAAACTAAGTGGAATGTAGTTATTCTAATGTATATTTAAAGCAAATGGATTTGCAGCCAACTTTCATGATAATCCATTCTTCCCCATTTCGGCCAGTTTCGAGCCATGCACAGGAGGTGTTTGATTGCCGTCTTTCTTTACAAAATCAACATATCCTTCTTCCCGCCAACCTCTTTATTTAGCATTCCATGACATAGTATAATAATGGGGCATATTTTTATGTTATTGGTTGTTAGTTTTTATTTGAGGTACTTATGTTACTTTCTGCCTTTCTTTGGATTGGCTCTTCGATATTGGAGCTGTGGCCTGCGATCTGGTAACTGGACACTGGATTGGATCGGGTGTCTTTTTTTCTGACTTTTCCTGGCAATCTGAGCTATATATAGAAACAGAAGAGTGAGAGGAGCAGTAGCCCTGTGCAGCTTTCCAAGGTTCGTTAATGTGATGTTAGTTGATGACAACATGGTACCATACTTTTCAAATATATCTCTTATTAAAGCATATCTGTTTATGCAGTTCTTGGGACGGGACAAAGAAGATGGAGTCCGACGCAGTGCTGTGTCTGGCAAGAAGGTTAGCATTCTTCAACGTCAGATGATTTGATTGAAAAAATTATTTAAGTGCACTGAAGCAAATGTGAGTACTTTCTTGTCTGTAGATTTTGCTAAAGCTTGACAAATCAAAAGAGGACAAGGTGGCCGAAGACAACCGGAATGCACTGCTGAAGTTTCTGAATGCTAGTTATGATTGAAAATGGGGGCTTTCAGATTTCTGTTTATGCAGTCTTTAATGTTGATTTATGCGTGAACTTATGGTGTACCATAACAGCTTAGTTTAGGAAAACATCTTTCTTGGACCTTTGTTTTATTTTCACTTGCAAAATGGGTTGACAAGTTTGATTTCATGTTGTAGTAACTAGTAAATACTGGCGAATAGTTGTTTAAAATAGTGTTTGTTTGGAACCTACATGGGCAAAGGAGTTTGATTTCATTTCATATTGCAATGATTCAGTATTCTCCACCTTAACTGAGTTGACACCGACTTTTACCTTCCAACATTTTTTGAGATCTTCAGTTCTAAAATCCACTTGTTTAGTCGATACTGAGCAACTGTTTTTTTTTTTTTTTGGATTTACAAGGGTGCTTGGGGGTGGTGATCCAATTAGGGAGGGTGGGTGGTGGTGATGGACATGAGACTGGTGTTGGTGGGTGGTGGCATGGGCAGCTATGGAGCAAAATTACCGAGCATTGCTTTGAATATGCTTACGCAGCTACGCTAATTGGCCTAACTAACTAAACTAGATGAAATACGAAAATTCTAAATGTCGAGGAAGTGGGCGAGGAAAACAGGGAGGGAGGGGACCGTGCACCCCTCTTGGGACGCGCTCTTAAAAAGTCAATGCACGCATCTTGAGAGGGATGGACGGTCCCATCCCTCGCTGTTCTCCTCATCCATCCCTCTCGAGATGCGTTCCTAAAAAGTCAATGCACGCATCATGAGGGGGATGGATGGTCCCCTCCCTCCCTCCCTGTTTTCCTCGCCCACTCCCTTGATAGGTAGAAGTGCTCAGATGAAATAACATCTCAACTTGTTTTTCCTAGCATCTTTGATAATACGAAAGACAAAAATTCTAGGGGTCGAGCCACCCATCCTCCTCGGGATGAGTGCTCACGCGCATCTTCAACGTGATGCACTCATCTCGAGGAGGATGGTCGCCCCTTTCCCTCGCTCTGTAGCAAAGCTCTACGAAAGATGATGTTATTACTAGCAGAAATTCTAAATGTCGAGGAAGTGGGCGAGGAAACCAGCGAGGAAAAGGAGGTGGCGGGGTGAACCATTCACCCTCCTTGGAATGTGTGCCCACTTTTTTGGCACGCGCATCCCGAGGGGATGAATGGTTCCCCCTGGTTTCCTCGTCACGTAGAATCACTCTATTACTAGTAGCAACTTTTAACTAAGCTACTCATATCAAAGAATAATTTTTAGAATGATACTTCAAACTTTCAGATAGTGAGATATATTTATAGGTTCCTAAGTAGGCACGTGACTATTTAAGTACGTATCCAGGCTTATTGTGTTTATTTCAATATTTTATTTGATCTTATCACATTTAAAATAATTGCTCAAAATAAAACCTTTTGATGTCAAATAAGACGACCTAATTCGTCTCACCGAATTGCTAAAACCGAACCTGACTAACTGTCGAGGAAACCAGCGAGGGAGTTCTGCACATCTTGAGGGGGATGAGCGGTCACACTCCCTCCTTCGCTGGTTTCCTCGCCATTTAGAATTTCTGGCTAAAACCAGATGAGAACGCGCTTTTCATTTTTTCTCGACAACCGATAGTTTAGCAAGTCCGGGTTTCGTCGACAATCTCGATTCGAAGGTTTGTGATTTCAAGGCCCAACAACAAAGGCCCAGGCCCATTAAAAATCTCGGACACCACCATCAAACTAATTTGGTCTGATGTTCCAAGCGGGAAAACGGTCACTTATATTTTGAACCAAAACCAAAACCCTCTTTCAGATTTTCTATCTCTCTCTCTCTCTCTTCAATCTTCAGTTCAACTATCTTTAAGATTGTTTGAACCCTAAAAATCCCACCTTTACCTTTCCATCTTTGTTCCAAGGACCCTAATTTCCCACTCCACTCCACTCCACACCCATTCCCAGCTTGTTTTTGTTCCCACCCAAGATCTAGGGTTTTTAAATGGCCCTGAGATTACCCAATAATTGGTTTCTCTTCATTTGGGGATTTCTTCGAACAACAACATGAGCGACAATAGAGAAGACGACGCAGGTGGCGAAGCTGGAGGGAGCAGCAGTGGGAGGTTCTTGCAGAACGTGCAGCCTCATCGTGACCCCCAATTAAATTGGGAGGTGAATGTGGCAAAGAATCTTGAGGAGTACTTGCTGAAGATCTGTGCTGGTTATGCGAATGGGGGCGATGAGGATGGCGCTCTCTCGGTCAATTTCGCTGAAGGTTTGGGTCTAAAGGCTCAGTCTTTAATTTGGGTTTTGATGGGCTTGGATGGATTTTGTGCTAATGGGTTTTTTTGTTCTGGGTGTTTTGGTGGAAATGTAGCTGCTTTGTTGATTCAGGGGTCAGTTCAGGTGTATAGCAAGAAGGTTGAGTACTTGTATTCGTTGGTTTTGCATGCTCTGGAGTACATTTCGCAGAAAAGGTTTGGGTTTTGATTTCATCTTCTTTTTCTATTGATGGGTTTTTAGTAGAGCATCTGTGAGTTCTTTCATGGAAAGGTTGAATTCCTTTGTTTGATTGTATTTTGTAATTTCGTGGAAAACCCAATCCTCAAATTGACTGTGTCACGAGAAATCAGCTATAAGAAAATCCACATACCCATCAAACCCATACCTGTATTGATTTAGGAGTTTGATTGAATCTTCAGAAATCAAAATCACTACCGTGCCTATTGATTTGATGATACCTTCCAATCTCAAAGTTGATTGATAAAGTGATTTAGGGTTTACCAAATTGATTGAGGAAGAAGTTATACAAAACGGAATCAATTTAATTGAATTAGGGTCTCATATACCCTGTGATTGAGGACTAGAATTAGAGAGATTTTATAATAATGAGATTTTATTGTTGTTGAGCTGGATGTTTATGGAAATCAGAACATTAGCTCTATTAAAAAAGCTGGTTTTGAGTTGTTTTCTACAACCAAGAGGAAAAGGGAGAATTCATGTTGTTCTGAGTAAGGAGATAAGAGAAATGAGAGATGAGGGAGGAGAAAGAGGGGAGAAGAGAATGGTGGAGATGATACTTGTAGGTTGAAGATGACGAAAGTATGTGTCTTGGTTTTGTTGAGATTGCTTAACACATTGTTGTCAAGGTGTTATACTTCCTTTCATTATTTGCCGGGGGAGCACAAAATTGGAAATAAATCTGATGAAGGTTGTTAAATAATTAGGTTCACATGAGGTATTGAGCTTAGAGTTGGGTTATTTATGCGGCGTTTTAGTGTAAATTGGGGGGGAGACCGATTCGAACTAGGTATTTAGTGGTTGGGTTTAGCGGTCACCGATTAATGGTGAGAAATTGGTGAGTCACTGATTAATCGGTGATAATTCGAGATTGTTCCGTTGGCTGGTGGTTGTCGTCCTATTGGTTGTGGTGGTTGTTGCTCTATAATGTGTGATGTTTTGGACATTATCACATAATTTGCTCTATAATATGACCTTTGTTGCTCTATAATACATGTCATATTAATCTTTATTGTTAAGATATGTTATTTATTATAATTTACAATAATGAGGGAATAAAATGTATACTTTGAAAAAGTAGACTGATTAAATCCAATTAATTCGCT
The DNA here is from genome assembly GCA_003290165.1 of Berberis thunbergii. Lineage (NCBI taxonomy): Eukaryota > Viridiplantae > Streptophyta > Magnoliopsida > Ranunculales > Berberidaceae > Berberis > Berberis thunbergii. The sequence continues at coordinate 21,248 of QNQO01010105.1, forward strand.
TAATCTTAAATCGGTCTTGGACCGCGAAGGGTTCGTTATCCGCATTTACTACATCGGCTTAGAGAAATGAAATTGTAATCAAACAACATAATTAGGTCCATTTTCATGGAAAACGGTCTAATTCTATGGAAATGCCTGTAATCAAACACATCCCAAGTTGTTTTAAGGAAGAATTCCTTCAATACTAGACTTTACCTCTCCCCCAAAAAAAATCCATGATTTTGAGGTTTCAAACTAATTTTGCATGCTTGATTCACACTAAAGAAAGTGGTGTCCTCTTTCTGGTGCCTGTGAAGAGACCCTAAAAAATTAGGGAGTTGGGGTATGAATATTGTGTGACATGGTTTGAGATGCTTCTAGTTTGGTTTGTTTGATTCAATTTGGTATTGGTGAAAATAAATTTGAAGTTCAATACCTTAACGTTGACTGTATATGATATTCACTATTCAGAACATCTTCGCTAGTTTCTTTTAATAACAACAAGACTTGAATAAAAATGTAAGATAAAACCCAAGGTTCAAACAAGAAATGAAAAGAAGAAAGATGTTATGATTATTGAAACAGCAACCTGATGTAGTCGAATATGGAAAAAAAAAACATTGTAGTTTAATCACAAAAAAAATGCCAAAATACATTTTATATTGGTTAAGAACAATACTCAAACTTTAGTCTGTAGAATTCCTTTCTAGTTCTGCTTTCGGATTGCTTGAATCTTAACAATTAGGTATTTGGATTGCACTTCTATGCAGTTAAAACAGATGACGGATCCATAACGGTCCAAGAGCGTTATAGGTTATAATGGGATATATCAGGATATAATAGTATATAACGGAATAATTTTTAAATATATTTTTAATACCCCCATAAAATATTAATGTATTATAGAGTCAAAAAAGTAAATTATGTTCATAACATTAAATTCAAAAGCAAAAAAAAAATCTTCCCTTCGTATGAGAATGAGATCGCTACAGAGAGTGCGATCGACTATTTGTCTTTTTCCCTTCACTCGTTCTCTGTCAAATGACAAGATGTGGTTATCTGTTGATTGGCAATGACGAGCTTTGGTCCTTCTTCTTTTCAATGAGTCTAGGGTTCTGGTTTGATCGAGAATGAAAACAAAACATTAAAACGGTGTTATTGAAAAAAAAATGTTATCTCAATAACGGCATATAATGTCGTTATATCGGAGCCGTGATACTATAACGTGATAATGACATAACGTAACGCCTCACCCCCGTTAAGCGTTATATCGGCATTATAAAGTTGTTTTAACTGCACAAGTTTTGCTTAAGTCATGGTGCACCTCTATTGAGGCATGGATGTCTAGACTCATGGCGCAAGTATAAATATGTTGTTACGAGGCTTATAGTATTGCGTTTAACTTTAACTAGGCAATAAATTGTTGAAATTCACAAATTTTTTTTAATTAATTAATTTTTTTTTAAATCAGAAACTTCAGCTATTCAATTCTTATTTTATTTTTAATATCTCTATGCCAGATTGTCCTATTGTATTCCTTCTTATGCCCCAGTCTGCCTTTCACTGGGTCTCAATGTTTTATTTTAGGATTCGTCTCCATATGTGTCATTCATTTGAGATTGTATCATTTACTCTCCAATGAAAATAGAAGCAAGAATTCCACCACTTGAAGAGTTGAGGTGTGCTGCATTTTTAGGTTTTTTCTGCTTTTATATCTATATTTTCTTGATTGGTATGGAGCAAGGAATGTGATTTCGCAAAATTATGCGAAATTTCGACGATAATTTCACTTTTTTTGAAATTACGAAAAGAAAAAGTGCTAAAAAAGTATTTACATTTTTTCAAGGGTTTTTTCGAAAAATTTCAAGGTTTTTTCGTAAATTTTGAAATTTTTTTTTCGTAAATTTTGTGAAAGTACAAAAATCAACTACCAAAAATTACATTTTTCAAGTGTTTTTTTTGTAAATTTCCAGGGTTTTTTTTTCTTCTAATTATCATTTTTTCTAATTATTTATTGATTTTTAAAACCACCCCCTAATTTTCTAATTATCATTTCTTCTACTTATATATTGATTTTTAAAACTACTCCCTTATTTCTCAATTATATATTGATTTTATCTTTGTTTCATTTCTTGGTAATTAGCCTTCATTTAATGTGTTTAATAGATTTATTTAATTGTATCTTATTTTTTTTCATATATTTCATATACTTACGAAATTCATTATATATATTTCATCTATTCTCGAAATTTTTACATTTTTTCTTTACACCGAAATATTTCTTAAAATCAGGAAACCGAAATTAACACGATAAACGAAATCACAATCCTTGGTTGGGAGAAACTTTAGTTTGTGCCTAGTCTTCTATTACTTTTTGTTTCATGCTTAATACTTCTTTTAATATGTTAGTTGGAGTTTTAAAAATTAGCGTGAATTTTGATTTATTATTAGCGCTACTGTGTGTTCTGTTTTCACACAGGATACAGTTTTCCTGTTCCAATCTTGAGGCTTCAGATTGCATATTTTTTATGCAATTTTTTCTATGGATTATTTATTTATTCCATTTTGAGAGATAAGTTGATTGATTGTTTTTAATTGTGAAAAATTGAAGAAATATACAAATAAGCAAAACTTTCTGTTTTATAACTAGTCGACACTCAGAATAGTATTTCCAACTCAAGACATCACCCTCAAACAGTTGACTTGTGGAAGATGATCATGTAAAGTTCTTCATTATCATGTAGTTTTACTACTTGCTCATCCCATGCCTATACTTGCAACCTTTTATTTATTTTATGAATACGGGTCATAACTTTCTCATATTGTTATCACGGAAATGATTTAATTGTGTGACATCTTGTACTTTCTGGAACAGGCAGCAGGATCAAACAGAAACAACTCCAGATCGACCTGGAGTAGCTCCGTCAGAAGCAGTTGTTGAAGAAGACGACGATCCATTTTTGGGTTTGGATGATGTTCCAGGTAATTAGTTTCAAAGCTTCTTCTGTATGCACATCTGACTTACATAACTGTTCAAGGCTTATATTATTTGCATTGGCAGTTGATCCTAAAAATAGCCTGGATGATGGACTCGGTCAGGGCGATATACTAAATAAGTTTGTGAAACCCCCAGCAAACTTAGTAGTATTTGAAGGGGATTCTTTTGATGCTAATGGTGATGCTGGTGAATTGGAATCCTACCTGGTATGACTGTTGTTATCACATACACACACTTGCAATATAAGTATGACGCGACACACAATCCTTTTGCAACTCATTGAGTGAATGACATTCTGATTGCAGTTAGCCACCCATGACCTTTACCGGGACTTCATCCTGTTAGATCCTTCTGATGCGGGAGCAGTTGATGATTTTCTGAAGGGGGATGAAGCTTGTACACAGAACAATGTTACTGACAGAGGAAGCTCACCGAGGTCCAAGACTCAAAAGAGTATTATTCAATCACCAACTAGACGATCTGGAGGAACTCCTCATAAATCACCACTACGAGAGGAACATGATGCTGATCCACCAAGAACTCCTCCGCCTAGTGTTGGTGCTGGATTAAATGATGATCATACTTGGCATGACCCTCCTCCTTGGAATCTTCCTGAAAATGACTACAATGAAGATGGAATGAATGTTGGGTATGAGGAACCTATGGATGGATCGGACAGTGACAATGATGATCCATGGAAACCTTTGGATCCTTACATGCCTGGGAATTTGAAAACAAAACCATATGAAAAAGGTTAGTTTTTGTGCTTTTGATCATTCCAAATTATTTGCTATTATGTGCTGAATTTCTCAATTCCCTTTGCTATTCTCCTGAACAGTGAAGGAGCCCAGCCAGGAAATACGTCCGACTAAGCCAATCTCTTCAGCAACAGAATTTCCTGTTGCAAGACTTCATGGTCTTATAAGCCCAGAATTTTCAGAAATTTGGGAAGCACGGGTCCGTGAAAGAGAAAGACTGCAGGGTTCACAATCACCTTCACTGTATGAAAAGGTCTTTCACCTTCCAATCTCAGCCCTTTACATCTGTTTAGGACTCATTACTTATGCTTGATATCTGATTGCAGCTGCGGCAATCACTTACTATCGGAGGAGATGACACTTGCAATCCTTTTAGTGATAGTGCGGATGAGAACGAGGATAATGACACACCTGATTTTGGAGAAGCTAATTTTGACATGCCAAACGATATTTCCATGGAGGCAGAAGCATCACTAAACCATGACAATGTATGGTTGTTCAGGAATGAATTCTCTTCCTTGTTGGGACAGTGATTTTAGTTTTAGGATCAGTTTGAGCTTTTAGACATGAGTTTAATGACTTAAAACAGGTGTTTGATACCGTTGGTCTTTTATACAGTGTCTCTATTTGAATTTACAAGGGATAACTTTCTATGTAGGCAATAGTTATCGTTCTTTATTTGATGTCTTTGAGAAACCCATTTTCCTCTTTAGTTGGATAAAATGTTTCATCTTTTGCAGACTGGTGCTGATGCTGTTCATTTTGGTGAGAATGAAGTCCATGGAGGGGAAGATCTTGATGGTGATGCAAGCCTCGAAGATCTATGTCGCTCGCATTTGGTACATAGTCTTATAGATTGCTTATTAGATTATGTTTATCATCTTGCTTCTGATCATGATTTAGGGAAGTTATTTTGTCGTCATCTTGTTTCTGTTTTGATGGGGAACTTTTGTTTTAGTCCATGCTTCCCTGTCTTGATCTGAAGGATACTTTGTATGCTCTTTGTTTGACTTTTAGATACATGATTCAAATTCATTTCTGTTGTCATTATTACCCATTTTCGACATCCTTGCATTTACCTATGACCTTTTTTTTAATCATTTGTTTGCAATTAGTTTGTTCTTTCTATATTTTGTCTTCTGTTATTTAAGATCTGGAATCAATTCATATGTTTTCTTTTTGGCCCATTAGTATAGTTTGTAATACTCGGACATTCAATGTGTTTGATGATTTTAAGGTTTGTTCTTCAAATTACTTTTGTGGTACAGGTTTGATTCAATTAGCAGGGTTATAAGAAAAAATGCTGTGCTGATGTGTGTTTATTTGTAGCTTGATCTAGTTATTATTTTCATACCTTGCAAATATTATGTTGCTTACCTTTTAATTGTTTTCCTACATTCGGTAATACTATTGCATTTGAAAGCACGATGGACATGATCACTGAATTGGGGTGAAGTGCAAAAAATGCAACTGGCATGATCCTAAAATTTAAATGGATGTAATATTTAGCACACTTCCCGAGCTTGAAAAATATGATTTCATTGCAACCCCTATACATGATATGTGTGCGTGTGTTTGGGGGGGGGGGGGGGGGGCTATGTTGTCAGGGGATCTGTCGCGGCTCTATTTTTTCTTTCAAGCGACTCACCCTAGCTTAGAACACCTCAAGTCCATACGCTAGTCAAGGTGGAGGCTACCACATGAAAATCTCTACCTTCTAAAAAAGGCTTTGTTGCGGTAGCGCCTTGCCAAGGTTCTAGTAGCAAACCTTGGTGCCTCACGCCCCGCTTCGCTCTTGACAACATGTAGGAGGAGGGATCATTATATTAGGTTAGGTGGCTTGTACGTATTCTTGAAGCTTGCATGATCATAAATGGGATTTTCCACATTAAAATGTTTTAGTGGGAGTTTAAAATTTTATAGAACTCTAATTTGAAATAATTACTATTATCATTATCTTTGATCGAGGGAATGGGTGAAAGGTGGCATGAATGTATAATCATATGAGTATATTGAAAAATACTCATTTTAATATTGATTTTCTAGTTGAAAATCAATTTCGTAGAGGTACTTTTCAAAACTTTCAATATGGCTATCACTTTTGTAGTTGTGGAGCGAGGGTTTCATTAAGTGGGAAGAACTACGATACCTTGATAATATATGTGTAGGCGTTGTAAAATTATGAACTCGTCATATTTTACATCTTAGGATTAGATTTTTACTAAATAGGGAAATTTAAGGATTTAGGTTTGGAGGGCAACGAAAATACAACAGCAAAGTGCCCAGAACACTCTTGCATAAGTTTTCAAGACAACATACACTTGGTGTCGTGAGCTCTAGTTGAGCTTACAGTCTCTAAAAATGATCGCAAGAACGTGGGATTGTGCCATACGCTACATCATCCACTGACAAGTAACAACAAACTCACAACTACTCACTTCCCATGCTCTCTTGCTGCCTCACCAGTTGCCACGTTTTCTATTACTGATGAAGCTACTTCATTTCTTTTGGATCACTAGAAATATAGGGTTTAAAAGAGAAATGGGTAAATGTTTCTCAATTTTTGTCGGACTATTTCTCTGCGATTTTTCTAGTGATTTTTTTTATTCTCTTTCCCTCAACTATTGAATCTATCAAGACTCCCAAAAGCACTTTAGGGTTATATTGTCGGAGGCATTGCTAGTGCTCTAAAGGCTTATTTTTGTTTCTTAAAACGCTTCCCAGCCTTAGAGCGCCACAGGGCCATAAGGTGAGGGTGACTACACTAAAATTATCCTTTCAAAAGAGGCTTTGATTTAGCAGCCGTTCGCTTTGCCAATGCTCTAGTGGTGGACCTTGGCACCTCACACATCGTCTTGCCCCTGACAACACAGCTTCAACGAACCCCATCGTTTTGTCAGCTCTCATTAAGATCATATCCATCATCTTGTGAGATCCCCTTGTACAATATTTGAAAGATTTAATTTAATTTTCTAAACGAAAACATTTATCGATAGAAAAAAAATTTCAATAAAGAAGTAACTATTAAAGTCTTGCAAAACATAAGTTGCATAAATATGAATGGTTTACTCATCAAAATGGCTAAAATGTTATTTCTCATTCCATAGGAGAATATTTGGAACTTTCGAACATTCCTAAAACAATTAGTTGCTCTCATTATAATTTAAGAAAGTTTTGGAAAAGTAGTGTTTTATTGATAAATTAGTTCTAACATCAATATAAAATTTGTTCGTCGAATTTCAAATACCTTATTAGTTTAAAACTTACATTCAAAAAAATCCAAAGAAAGTTATGTTAACCCTGTGTGTTAAAATTTTTTAAGAACCAAAAATAATAAAGAAATGTGAAATCTTTAGTGCTTAATAATAGACTAGAAGGAAAGTGAAACTTTACAAAGAACAACATGAACATCTTATTTAAGATTTATGAAGGGAGGCAACCCCGAAGTAGTTGTAATTCTTTTTACAATACATAAGTGAGAATGACCAAGCACCTTGAATGTTATTTAGAGGGTGGACATTAAAGGGGATACTAACTAAGGGTCTTGAGTGTTAGGGTCACAATCACAATGGTAAACGAGTCATACAACCAGGTAGATACGGGCCATACGGCTCAGCCAAAAAGCTAGCTCTGGATACTTCATAATTGTTAGACACCATGCTACACGCGAATGCTCCAAGAACACAGTACAAAACTAGTATTGTATGGGCATGCAATGTTAGTGAATTGTATTGTAAATCATAATGTGTAAGATTTAGATTTAATCAAAATCGTAAGATTTATTAATAATACTATATATATCATATGTTATATTTATATATTATATACATATATATATATAACTAAAAACCATAAACATGGATATAAACAAGCACAATATAGTTACCATAAAACATGGATATAATTTCAATGTCCCAATAGCTTATGTTTTTAAATCATAGAGAACTATAGCCCAATTGGCTCTTGAAGATCCACTCTTTTCTCTCTTTCTCCTTCTCTCTCCCAACAAAGGTAAACATTTTAGTCCAAAGTCCAAATCTAAGAATTTGATAGAAGATGAAGAGAAAGATGGAAGTGTTTGGAAAAAACAACCAAGTAATGAGTCGATTTCACTCCAGCAGTTCCAGATCTAAGGTTTGTATTTTGTTCTCTCTTCCCCTTTTCTCGTTTTCTTCTTCTTCTTCTTCTTCTTCTCAATCTCTCTGTTTGTTAGTGTTTTCTTATTTTTGGTCCGATTGACGAAAGTGCCCTCAATGGATTATATTTAGGGATGAGAGGGTTTTTGGTGGATTGTTGTTAGTGACTCGTTGATCTTAGTATCCTCTTAAGTTTATCGGAGGAGACAATCGATTTCTCTTCTCTATTGATGTTTACCTCCCCAAAATCTTCCTTTTTTCTCTTACAATCGAATTGCATGATGTAATTGGAAATCGCAATTTTGCGATTTGGATCTGAAATCATAAGCGAGTTGACATGATTAAGAAAGGATGCAATTTTTGGGCTGATTCAAATCGGCAGGGGTCCGATTCAAGTTAAATCATGCTTTAAGACCGATTCAATAACATTATGGGCATGCACTTGCAAATCATTTCTTAGTTCTTTATAATTTTTGCCTTAGTATTTCCATAAAAAATGACACAAGTAGCATACAATATTATACCTATTATTTGTTGCTTGATTTTAGATATGAGAAATTTAGATTACATACAAAATACGTCTTATCGATACTTGGTAATGTTAGGATACCCATATCTGTGTCCCAGATTTAAATTTCATATCTTATTTAAGCATATGCGTTCGTATCTGTTTCATAGATTTTTTTAAAACTCCATGTCTCATCTAATATCTGTACCCGTTCGTGGGATTCTATTATATACCATGTGTCTGTACCTGTATCTGGGATTCTATTATATACCATGTGTCTGTACCCGTATCTGGAATTAAATTATGTCCCATGTGTCTATACCCGTATTCGGGCATCAATGATTCTTAGGGAAACCATCAATAAGAGGATAGTATATGTGTCTTCGCCACCGCTTCTACTGTATAATGAACACGGTATTAAAATTCTAGAAGCCCTTACTAACGAACTGCCCTACCCCAAAACTGTTCAGTTTGATTGAGAACAACCAATTTTGTTTCATCTGTTCTCTTTTAAGGTAATTTCTCTCTAGAATTTAAGAACCCGTATATCATGCCAAGAAAAATACTTTAAAACCCTAAAACCAACAAAGCAGTTCTCTGTGTTCAAAGTCCATTCCTTAGGTGTTTTTAGGCAGCCAAGTGTTTCAACGAGACAAGGAAGTAAATTAGGAAATCAAGGGTTAAAGAATAACTGTTAGAAGTTGGGATTTAAGGTTATAGCCTGATAGAGTCAAGGAATGTACTTGGATTTGGAGGCTGTAAGATTAGATATGTGATTTGTCACAAAATTTTGAAATTTTTTAATGGTCTAATGGTAAAATCATAATATGCATTTTGGTTTGCAGAAAAACTGATAAATTACCCATGATATAGTATGAGCATTTCACAATATTTTTTAGCACTAGTTAACTTCTAGACTTTAGTCTGTTTTAAAGCTTTCAACGACATATTTCTTTAATGTTGCATTTTACAATCTTTCCACATTGGCTCCTTTTCCATATGAGGTTCAATTCCCCCCCCAAAAAAAAAGATCATACTTTCTAAAAGATTGAAACTGACCAGAAAACTAACTTTTGGCATATTTGTTGTAATATAATCATCATTTAATTCACATTTTGGAGGCTTTCAAAACAACTTGGGCAGTGTAAGGTTGCAAGGCAAAGATTCTCGTTTCCTTTTAGTTTGCCTCCGTAGCCAATTCCTTTGGGGGGGGAGTGTTGGGCCTATAAATCCACTCTGGTGGAAATGCGTTGAATGGTATTCTTTTATGACATTTTGCAAAAAGGTACCAGCTACACCTTTTTTTTTCTTGGCTGAAAATATGGACAATCAAAGCGCCTTATTTTAAGGTAAAGACACAACTTCTCTTCCTTTGTTGTGGAAATGGCGTAAAAACACACCCTTAGTTTAATATAGGCATTTTTTGTAATTAAGGCTCAAATACTTAAATGTACCATTGTAAGATTTTCCTTTGATGTCGGTATATTCTAAGTATTTAAGCCCCAATGAGAGTTCGAAGGGAGGCGGTTGTAGCTAGAGGGGATAAAATTAGCATCTGGCATGATGTCTGAAGAGGTAATGAACATTACACGTCAGATTTCCTTGGTTGTTTGCTATGTGTCATATGAAACAAGGGAGTTGATGGAGTTTGGGGTGTTGGTAATGGAGTTATGGATTGGAATCTACATCTCAGGAGGAGTGCTCTTTCTGTGGGGGAAACAGTTGAGTTTTTGGTATTGTCAGGTGAATTAGAAGGTGTAATGTTAAGAAATTAGAATGACAAATGGGTGTGGAATGATGATAAGGTTAATGGTTTTTTCGGTCACATAAAAGCTTGGCTTTGGATCAGGTTTCCCTTTAACTTTTTTTTAACCTTTCCACTAAATTAGTGTGGAAAATAGGGATCCTGTCTAGGGTGGCTTTCTTTATGTGGACAACTGTGTGGAATAGGATTCAATTCAAGCTGAACTTGCTCATTGAGGCATGGATATTGACTTGGTATGTATGTTTTGCAATGTGGATCATAAGAATACTTTACATCTTCTCCTTCATTGAGGATGGGTACATAGGATGTGGATTCATTTCTTAGGGTTAGTTTGTGTTGGGTTTTGCCGGCTTCAGTAAAGGAGTTGTTGAAGTGCTGGAGTTGCCCTATGAATTTAAGGATGAAAGGCAAGGCGATATGGAAGATGATCACTTTTGCTGTGTGTTAGTCGATTTGGAAGGAACGAAAGAATATGATTTTTCTGCAATAAGTTTCTGGATTTTGAAGGTGTACTTATGGAGATGTTAATTAAGCTACGGAGTTGGGTTTCTCATTATGAAAGTTGTAAAGGAGTTTCTTTTGAGCCTGTATATACTAATTGGGATAGTCTTATTTTAGGACCTTAATTCTTTTAAGGTTCAATAAATCTTTCCTTTTGAAATATAAAGATTTTCCTTTGAGGACATTTCGTTGCTTAGCACCAATCAAAACAGGGTGTAGTTTCAGCAAGTGCTTTTCATCTGTAGAATCTTAGACATTTTTGTGTATTGAGTCAGAACAAAAATGCTAGGAAACCAGGTTTTTGCAACCATGTTTTGTAACCAGGGTGACGTGGCGTGATCTCGAAAGATTTATGAAATCCTCAAAGAGTTTATGTGTATCTCGAGGTTGTAAAAAGCCTCCTCTAACGATGCCACATCATCCTGGTTGCAAAACCCGGTTCCCTAGCCTCACTCGAGTTAGAATTCTTGTTATACAGCTTAATTGTTTATCTTATGTTTCTTTGGACAATGTTCAGATACTATGTTAATTCTGTTGAGATGTTCTCCGTCTCCCAGTCTTAATTTCCTTGTCACTGTTACTCATTTTATCATCTCTGTTCATGCAGGATGCGCTGCTTGCTAGCATTGCTGAGACTGAGACACAAACCGAACTGGCTGCTCGTGTTTCAAATTGGAAGCAAGGAATTGAAGACACATTGGAAGAGCAGGTACATGCTAGTCTCAATCTGAGTGTTTTTTTTTTATTTAATTAATATTATCAATTATGTACCCTTCAAATATTATCAATTATGATTTAAATTTCTGTACCCCTCCTGTGCGCACCCCATCCTCTTCTCTTGCTGCATTTCATTCATATTATTCTGGTACTCTTAACTGATTGGAACTTGTTTGTGATAGGATTCACGCCCACCATTTGATATTCATGAATACGGCGACAGAATTATGGAGAAATTGTCCTCTGGAGCAAAGAGTGATCCTTGCTTGTCATTTTCAGATGTTGTCAGAGGCCAGGAAAAGCATGAAGTTGCAAGGACTTTTGCTTCACTTCTGCAGCTGGTGAGTTATCTTGTTTATTATTTTGAAAAAAACTTTTGCTTTTGTTTGTATAAATTTGATTTGGGACTTGACCCAGTGAATATTATCAGAGAGATTATCGCTTAGAGCTCCTTAGCCTTGGGGTATTGACCCAAATCCACATCTGTTCTGTATCATCTTTGAAACTTCAGGAACTTGATATTTTGGTACCTATTGGCTGCTTCTCCAAGAGATGTCCATTGGGCAGACCACATAGGATGGTGTGTAAATGGTACAATACTCTATGCCACATACATGTGCTTTTATGATCCCTTTGCTTTAGTCTATGTACAATGACACTATTATACAAAAAAAGAAAAGAAAAGCGGACACTATGTTTAAATCATCATATATCTTTACAAAGTCTCAGTTCTTTACAAATGTTACAAGCAAATTCGTAGTAATGTGGACCTAACTTATTGCTAAAAGGGTAAAGTAAACAATACTAAAATGTACGATGTGTCCCCAACGTATCTCGTATTGTGTTTTTTTTTGGATGACGTGTCTGACACCTTGTGTCAGGTACCGATACTTGTGTCCTGTCATTGTTACATAAGCTTTAGTATACCTTGGGAAGGTCCTAGTTAAAAATGATTCGCAGTCTGTAATTATTGTTTTTATTTTGACATTCAATGAGTCGCCAAGTGCCAATAAATAGAACAGTTCTCCTTCCCTTTTCGTGCTGCTGATAGACTTGTTTATACCTCGTAAAAAGACAAAAATGGAGATCTCTTATCTAGTTGAACCATTTACAATTTTCCAGGTGAACAACGGTGACACTAGCCTGATTAGAGATGAACCCAGTGACAAGGCTGTGTGTTATGAGGCTGTAAATCCCTTTCATGTGCGGCTTCTTAACCCTGACAAGATGCGAGAGCGCTTCCAGTTTCGTCCATTTAAAAAGAGGGTGAAATCTCCCAATGGCAAGGATGATCGGCAAAGCAAAAGGACCAAATCCACTGGTGAAACGCATTCAACCAGGTCATCTTCCTCTGCATTTACCTCCTTGGTAAAATCTGCAGAGTCAAATGGGAAAGAGCTTGGAAACAGAAGCACTGCTGTAAAATCTACAGAGTCGAAGCTTGGAAACAGCAGTGCTACAACCCCCGATGGCAAGAGAAGACGGAAGTCCAGGTTGATTGACCAGCCAAATGAATAACTAAATTTTAGTCTTAACGCTTTAATTTTGTTGGTGGCCCTGCCCCAACAGCTTGTATGTTTCTAACAAACCAGACTTGCTGCCTGTATCTGTATTTATTATCACAGTTTTAGGACCTGAAGGAGGCGAAGCTCAGTAGATGTTGTAAGTTAGATCTTTGTAATGCCAGTTTAAACTCAATGTTCAATAATTGTAGTTTCAACTTTGGAATACAGACATTTTGTTAGACTTATTTTGCAGTGTTCTATTATTACTATAGTTTTGTCCTCGCTGCAATTATATCAAGTGTTAGTATATCTTAGCACACATTCTCAAGGGAAAGGTAAACTGATTGAGATTAGATTAGGTTATTTTAGGTGTTTGTTTCTATTTAGAACGACAGGCACCTGTGTTCGGATAGATACTATGGTGTATGGATGTTGTTATCAGCTGAGTTCTGACAATTATACTTTAATGCCAAGCCAAGTTTATATGAGGACTGAAGGGTGTATAAATAAAGACTATATATAGAGCAAGCGCTTCACTATAATAAAACTGTAGAAAGACCAAACTCTGAGAATAGAGAAATTAATTTTGTCCACCCAGCACAAGATTAACGATTGTTAAGGCATTGCCGCATAGCTGGGCAAAACTGGCATTCTGGCCACTTAGCAAACTTTCAGCAGCTTGCTGCCCAGGAGCTGGATGCTCAATGAATACTTCCTCACACGTCTCTGAAGCGTGTATAGCTGCTTGTATAAATGTGGTAACATCATTGTATACTTTTTCTTGCAGAGCTCCAATAGCGTCAGCCAGCTGATCAACTGCATCCAAGTAGCTAGTGTTGCAATCAGTCAGGGCTTGCTCAATGACAGTGTCTTTCGTTTGGTTAAGCAATACCCCGATATGGTCATCCACAACACTGGCATTGTCCATTGCAGCTTTGATGGCAATGATAGCAAGGCCTGTAAGGTCTGTATGTCGGCTTTCTGGGTCAGCTTCAAAGGTTTGAATACATAAATCTACATTTACGGCATTCTGGCAAGTATCAAGAATCCTCTTGTTGGCACCAAGTGATGGCAATGATGGTGCTTGTGCTGGTGCTGCTTTCCTGGGTGGGGTGACAGCGAAAACATAGTTTGGTTGTAACATGACCTCGAGAATCAAAGGTAAGAAGAAGAAGCTGAAACTTGAGATGGAACCCATCAATTTTTTTTTTTAATGTTAATCAGATTGGATTCAAATTGTTTGGTGATTGTGAGAGTTGTTTTATAAGGGGAGTTTTTGTTTGGTAGTTTTCAGGTTGAGAGAAAGAGACGCTTTGCCATTCAAACAAAGTCTAAAAGGTTTAAATGCAAGAAAAGTGGGGGTTGTTTTGTTGACTGTCTAAAATTTTCTATTAATGGTTGGATTGCTCAAAACTAAACATTTCATTCCAAAATTAACAAATTACCCAAATGAACACCATTGATACATTGTTTATTTGTACTTATTACCAAGTTAGTGGGGGAAAGATTTACGGTTCAAAGAATAGCATTCTATAGATAATGTGCCTTGAAAGTTCTTGATTGATTTTGAAGTTTCTGATGCCATCAAATGACCAAATATAGGCTTTCATCTTGTTGATATCGCAAGTCAAATCTTCAATGCTTCTCATTGTGTGACAAATATAAAAACAAACAAATTTTGTTAGGAGTGATAATACACTTTAAACCTTAGAATCTCGCTATCATTTTAAAAATCAACTAGATTTACAAGGGTTTCTTTGAGATATGTTGATGCACCTTTAAGGAACCATTCGTACCACCCTTATCATAGCAATTCAACTGATGTGCCTTATGTCTTTTGTGAGACCCTAAGTGGGCAAACCTGAGGTGAGGGTGAGGGTTGGAGCCCAACAGGCCCAACAGGTTGGGAGAGGTTGGACGAGCTACAAGGGAAATCATAGTCCCACATTGCCTGGGTGCGGGATGGTGATGTGCTATATATGTGCGAGGTTGGATCCCCATAGTAAGAGGCATTTTAAAGCCATGCGGGTCGGTTGGGCCCAAAGCGGACAATATCTTACTGTGCGGATCGAGTCGTTACATAATGGTATCAGAGCCTGACCCAGCCGGAAGTGTGCCACATGGAGGTGGCCCCTCGGGCAACGTGGACGTTGTGCCTGTGTGGCCAACGAGGACGTTGAGCCTTAAGGGGGTGGATTGTGAGGACGTTGAGCCTTAAGGGGGTGGATTGTGAGACCCTAAGTGGGCGGACCTGAGGTGAGGGTGAGGGTTGGAGCCCAACAGGCCGGGAGAGGTTGGACGAGCTACAAGGGGAATCATAGTCCCACATCGCCTGGGTGCGGGATGGTGATGTGCTATATATGTGCGAGGTTGGATCCCCATAGTAAGAAGCCTTTTAAAGCATAATGGTATCAGAGCCTGACCCAGCCGGAAGTGTGCCACATGGAGGTGGCCCCTCGGGCAACGTGGACGTTGTGCCTGTGTGGCCAACGAGGACGTTGAGCCTTAAGGGGGGTGGATTGTGAGACCCTAAGTGGGCGGACCTGAGGTGAGGGTGAGGGTTGGAGCCCAACAGGTCGGGAGAGGTTGGACGAGCTACAAGGGGAATCATAGTCCCACATCACCTGGGTGCGGGATGGTGATGTGCTATATATGTGCGAGGTTGGATCCCCATAGTAAGAAGCCTTTTAAAGCAGTGCGGGCCGGTTGGGTCCAAAGCGGACAATATCTTACTGTGCGGATCGGCTCGTTACATCTTTAATTTAGCAGAACTATATAAATCAGAAAATTAATTTGGGAAGAAGAAGCCTTTTCTGTGTTAGTATATGATCATGACTTCATGTATCATATTCAACAATAATTTGGCTCGGCTCAAGTTTGGAAAGAGTCACTAAGAGTTACTGTGTCTTTGGAGAGCATAGAGTCATAACATATATATGCATTGACATAAACAAAAGAGAAGTTTGGGAGGGTTGACAGGCACCATTTAAAGATTCCTACTGTTAGGAGATTATTTAGGTGGTTTATTCCTTTATTCTTTATTTTATTCTAGGATAACTATATATGGGTACTTGCTTTGTTATAAGAAACTACTTCCTCAAGAAGTTTAATATTTCCTAAGCTATTGCTAGGTATTATGAGAAATTAGGAAAGCTATTGTTGGATTTCTTGTATAAATATTTTCATTGGGTTAATGAGAATATAGAAAAACAATTACCCTAAATCTTTCATGGTATCATAGCAAAATTACTTCTTCAATTTTTTTTCCTAAACCATGGCCGGCGGCGCTACACCTCCACCACCGGTAACAACATGCAACAACGGATTTCTTGGGAAGCCGAACCCCGCTCCTGCTGCGCTACCTCTTCCAGGTTTTACTACAGAACAGTGGGCGGCGTTAACAACCACATTTGGTACTCCTCACACTCCTTCTAACATGTTGCATTGTAAGTTGGAAATGGATTCTTAGATAATTGATACTGGATGTTTTCATCATGTTACTGGTGATGAATTTTGTTTAGTGGATACTAAAGTAGTTTCACCATGCCCCGTGGGCCTTCTAGATGGTCAAACGGTGGTTGCTACTAAGGAGGGTGTTGTGAAACTCACGGACAAAATAATACTCCAACATGTTCTTTTTTCATAAGTTAAACTGCAATTTAATTTCGGTTTCACAACTAAATGATGATCTAAATTGCTTTGTCCAATTTAATTCTAACTTGTGTGCTATTTAGGACCTGGATTCGAGGGAAGTGATTGGCACGGGTAAGAGACGGGATGGACTTTACTATCTACGACATGGATTACAGGTGCAAGCGGTTTCGGTTGATACTTCGAAGTCCTTGGAGCTATGGCATAGTCGTTTAGGTCATCCTTCCGAGACAGTAGTGAAGTTGCTTCCTTTTTTTAATAATTCTAGGGGTTATTTGAATAAAGCATGTGAAGTTTGTCATCGTGCTAAACATTCTAGAGATCGTTTCCTTTAAGTGCCAATACATCAACTTGGATTTTTGAGTTACTACATTGTGATTTATGGGGTCCGTATGATGAAGTTTCTTCGTGTAGTGCTCATTATTTTTTAACTTTAGTGGACGATTATTCACGTGCTGTGTGGGTTATTTATTGATTGATAAAATAGAAATTTTCAAGATGTTTATGTCATTTATTGCCATGATTGACCGTCAACTTTCTCAAAAGTTGAAAATTGTACGTAGTGACAATGAAACAGAGTTTAACTGCATGAAAGATTTCTTTGTGGCTAATGGAATTTTATTTCAAACCTCTTGTGTGGGTACCCTTCAACAAAATGGAAAAGTGGAAATCAAACATAAACATATTCTTAATGTCGCTCGTGCATTGAGGTTTCAAGGGAGGTTGCCAATCTATTTTTGGGGAGAATGCGTTTTGGCCGCTGCTCACCTAATAAATCGGACTCCCTCTAGTGTTCTCCTAAACAACACTCCATATGAAATGTTATTTGATTGTACACCTTCTTTTAGTGACTTGCGAGTTGTTGGTTGCTTAGCTTATGCCCATAATCAACGCGCTAAAGGTGACAGATTTGCCAGTCGAAGCCGTAAATGTGTTTTTGTGGGTTATCTGTTTGGTAAGAAGTAGGGGTGGGCACGGTTCGGTTCGGTTCCAAATTTTGAGGAACCTAACTCGAACCGTTTAAAATTTTATCGGTTCCGATTCGGTTCGGTTCCTCTATTTTGAACGTTGGAACCGAACCTAACTCGAACCGTTTACAACGGTTCGGTTCCTACGATTCCAAACGGTTCCTTGAAACAATTTGAGTTAGGCCTTCCAAAAGAATAATATGATCATGTCATATGAAAACAATTTGACCATAAACAAATTATCATGGGGAAATAGTAACATGAGTTAATGTATGGTGCTGTGCATATTCTGCTTGCCAAAATCCTAGTGATAAAAGAAAAAAATTGCAATCATGAACAAACGCTCAATCATAGAATGAAACAAACACTGAAATTTCTGTCTGCAATCATATACATCTAAAATTTCCACAAACAACCACCCTCATTCCACAAACACACACTGAAATTTCTGCTTGCAATGTTCAAAATCATATTCAAAATACATTGTTCAGCATACACATCAGATTCAGCATACGAATCAAATTACATTGGGTTCAAACAATGTTTCCCATACTATCCATTGGAACTAGAAATTTTCTAAACATAATCCATTCCAAGAACAATGCGTAAACAAGTAAATTATACCTGTAAGTGAAAAGCGTGGGCAATGGAGACGCTTTGATGAGTTTTTCAAGATCTTGACTTGGATCAAAATCCTTCAAATAATCCAATCTGATTTCAACAAGATCAGCTCCACTCTCCTTCGCCTTTGCCATGCTTTCTATCATCTGATCAACCGTATCTCCCATCAATGGCGCGCAAACCAGTGTAGAATCTTTCTTCTTCTCCCCACTTGTTAACTCACTTAGATCCAAAGAATCCAACTAAAAATTCAACCAAAAAAAAAATCAAGAAATTAGTCACAACCCACGAAATTATTCACAAAATGGTATCCAAAAAATCAAATCTCTAAACATAAAAGAAATCAAACCCCTAGATTACCGAAATGTTGTTGGAGGCTATTGGGGTTGAAGTTGAAGCAGTGAAGCGTCGAGAGTGTGTCAAGGAGAGACCGCCATGGAGGTTATTGTAAAGAGGGGTTGTAGCGGTGGTGGAGGAGGAGAATGATACGGAATTGTGGTGGTGGTGGTGGTGAGGTTGGATTGATCGGTGATTAGACGTGGGAAGGAGAAGCTTTGACTGGGAGATGGCTTGGAGTTGATGAGGACTGAGGAGACATGGTGGCGAACTAAACCTCGACAAGGGTTTGTACTTGTAGAGAAGACTCAAAGGTGTGTGTGTAATGGAGGCGAGTTGAGGTGGTTTTGGTGGTGTGGAGAGCAGATCGTCCTCGCGCGACTGCAGCTGCTCTGCGACTGCGGCTGCGCTTCGCCTCTTCGCCTTTTCTTCCTTTGTTTTCTTTCACAGTGAGGAGTGAGAGATGAGAGACTGAGGAGTGAGGTGAGGACTTAGGGTTTAGAAATAAGTAGGGAATTTACTAATTTAGGGTTGGGTATATATATTCGGTTCGAAACGGATCGGAACCGAACCGTTTGCAAAAAAAATTTGGAACCGGAACCGAATCGTTTAACATTTTTTAAAATCAGAACCGAACCGTTTGGAGTAAAACGGTCCGGTTCGGTTTGGATCCGCGGTTCCTCGACCCGTTTGCCCACCCCTAGTAAGAAGGGATGGAGTTTATTTGATCTTGAGAAAAAAGAGTTATTTGTGCCGAAGGATGTGAAGTTCTATGAAAATGTCATTCCTTATTTGAATGTTGAAGTCACAAATCATACTCCTCCCCTTGACAGTGATGTGACTTATAATGAGGGAGTCCAGGAAGAGCTTCTTGAAGGTATGGGGGATCATCAGGTGATGCACGAGGATGCCATCGTCGGTCCTCAAACAGTCTCTTCCACGACTAGCATCACGCCTAGTAATGCTGAGCCACAGTCTACCGCGTTCGTGCCAAGTCAAAATGCTCGGGATGTGCCACCAGTGGACGCTTCATCCTCGACTGTCAGGGGGGGTAGATGGTGCTCCCGACGGAACGGGGAGGGACAATTTGGGTCGCGGGTTCCGGGAGAAGTTCCCATCAGTAAAGTTGAGAGACTTCATGACACATACGGATATCAAGGACAGTCCATTTCTCGCTCCATCTGCTCCGCCATATCACATTCCCTCAGGTACGCCTTTTCCTATAGTACATTATGTTAATTGTGATCAATTTACTGTGAAACACCAAAATTTTCTTGCAGCTGTAACTGCAGGTGTTGAGCCATTGTCTTTTAAGGAGGCTGCAAAAGATATAAGATGGTGTACTGCTATGCAAAAGGAGATTCGTGCTTTGGAAGATAATGACACTTGGACTATGGAAAAATTACCTCCTGGAAAGAAAGCTCTCGGAAGTAAATGGGTATACAAAATTAAGTACAACTCATATGGTAGCATTGAGAGGTTAAAAGTCAGATTAGTTGTTTTCGGTAATCATCAAGTTGAAGGAATTGATTATAATGAGACATTTGCCCCAGTCGCGAAAATGGTGATAGTTAGAGCTTTTCTGGCCATTGCAGCATCTAAGCATTGGAGTTGCATCAGATGGATGTTCATAATGTCTTCCTTCACAGCGATTTAGATGCGGAGGTGTATATGAAACTTCCGCTAGATTTTAGCTCCACTGCTTCTAATTTGGTTTGTCGTTTGCCTAAATCGCTGTATGGTTTGAAACATGCACCTCGATGTTGGTTTGCAAAGCTTGTGACAGCTTTAAAGGGGTACGGTTTTCTTCAATCCTACTCCGATTATTCCCTATTTACTTACTCTAAAGGGTCTGTACATATCAACGTCCTAGTATATGTTGATGATTTGATAATCTCTAGTAATGATTCCGCTGCGGTGACGACTTTCAAAGCCTATTTGAGTCAACGTTTTTATATGAATGATCTTGGTGTGCTTAATATTTTCATGGCATTGAGGTGGCTAAAAGCTCCTTGGGGTTGTTTTTATGTCAAAGGAAATATGCCATTGATATTATTTCAGAGGCAGGACTATTGGGCTCGAAGCCGGCTTCATTCCCGATTGAACAGAATCATCAGTTGGCGTGGGCTAAGGGGCATTTTCTTACGGATCCCGAGTCCTATAAGCGTTTGCTTGGGCGACTTATCTATTTGGCGGTTACTCGTCCTGACTTGGCATACTCGGTTCATGTCTTGTCACAATTCATGCAGGAGCCGCGATAAGAACATTGGGATGCTGCATTAAGGGTTGTTCGCTATTTAAAGAAATCCCCGGGTCAGGGCATTCTATTACGTTCAGACAGTGAGTTATCTTTGACAGATTGATGTGACTCGGATTGGGCAGCCTGTCCCTTACTCGGCGGTCTCTCACTGGGTGGTTTGTGTTTTTGGGGCATTCGCCAATTTCATGGAAAACTAAGAAGCAGCATACTGTAGCTCGTTCTTCGGCAAAGGCCGAATATCGCTCTATGGCTTCTGTTACTTGTGAATTAAAATGGTTGAAAGGTCTACTTTTGAGTTTGGGAATTCATCATCCTAAGGCGATTTCTCTTTTTGTGATAGTCAGTCCGTGTTGCATATAGCGCAGAATCCGATATTTCATAAACGCACGAAGCACATTGAGGTTGATTGTCATTTCGTGCGAGATGCTATCCAGGAAGGTCTTATTGCTCCGTCTTATGTGTCGACGACGGACCAATTTGCGGATATTTTTACCAAGGCTTTGGGGAATAAGCAATTTGATTTTCTCCTTGACAAGTTGGGCATTTTAGAATTGCATGCTCCAACTTGAAGGGGGAGTTAGGAGATTATTTAGGTGGTTTATTCCTTTATTCTTTCTTTTATTCTAGGATAGCTATATATGGGTACTTGCTTTGTTATAGGAAAATACTTCCTCAAGAAGTTTAATATTTCCTAAACTATTGCTAGGTATTATGAGAAATTAGGAAAGCTACTGTTGGACTTCTTGTATAAATATTTTCCATTAGGTTAATGAAAATACAAAAAACAATTACCCTAAATCTTTCACCTACCCAGGAGATAACTTGAGCCAATTTCAACTTAACTGGATGATTTTTATCAAAGTTATTTTCATTTTTGCAAGACTGTGTTAACCAAAAAAAGTAACTTTAAAAAAATATGAGGTTGAGTTTGACAAAGTTTGATACAAAATCAACCATGGGGTTGTTGTTGTTCCAACTCCATTGAAAAGCTTATTCCTTTTTGTGTATCGATTGAATCATTGAATTGAGGTGATTTTGCAAATAAGCTACAAAAGTTCTGCTTGATACATGCAGTTGTTGTTATGTTTGAAATCTATAAATGTAATGGCTTATCCATATATTGCTGAATAATGTTGCAGGAATCCGGAGCAGCTGAGTCTGAGCTTGCTCGCCTTACTACTGCAGCATTGATCAAGAGGTTTCTCACACTGCACGCTCCTTGTGCTTGATGTAGTGATGATATGTTTATTGTTCCATTGCTTTTTCATGGGCAAGGCACTGGGAACTCACAGCGGCATGGACTGGTGTGCAGTTGAAAATACCTGTTAAATTTATAGTCGGCGATGAGGGTATGACCTATACAACACCTGGTGCAAAAGGAATATATACATGATGGAAGTAACTTCAAAAAATACGTTCCTTTCATGTAGGAACTAGTTGTAATGGAAGGAGTTGTGCGCTTCCTCAACCAGGAAAGACCGGATGAAGTCAACACACATCTACGATTTCATCCAAAAGTTCTAGTTTCTTGGCATTGAATTTTTGTAGCTCACCAGGATTCTGTGTAAGCTTTTGTAATCAAGCTTGTTAATTGGGACCTTCAAGATATCTCTCTTTTGAGCTAGACCAAGCACTCCCCTGGACAAATGTTGCTTCACCTGTAATGGTAGAACAAACCAGGATCAGATCCTGTGAATTCATTTATGTAATTAAAAGCTTAATTAACAAGGATCTGCTTTCCATCAACCAATGCGACACTGAAAAAAAATGTTTGTTTTTAGTTCTTATCGAAGTTGAGGTTATGATTGGATTAAGCACCATGGGAGGTGCTCATATATGTTTCATCAAACTTGCCAACTTATCTTAGGAGGTTGCGAGATCCAAATCTTAGTACCATTTTAAAAGTCTTTCTTGAATATCGCTTTGAAACATTTTGCGCAAACCATTGATAGAGAAGACTATGTTCACTTGTTATTTAGGCACCAATCACGAGGTAGACTTCAAAAACCATCTAATCGTATCTTGAAGATCATCACTTCTCGTTCTTGTTCGATGATAAGTTGGGCCTGGGCCATTTATGCCAGACTCCTAATCGGGCCCAACTAGACCCATAAAAGCTTGGAGCCCAATTTATGCTTGAACTCCAAAATTTGCCCTAATTTCCTCTTTCGTCTTCCTTCCTCTCCTCATTATCTCTGTAATCCCTTCTCTCTCGCCAGCTTTCAAGACTCAAGAGGTAAGCTTTTGCGTTCTCTTCTTCACTCTTTGGTGTTGTTTATTATCTAATATGTTTATTAGAGTCTCTGCAAACCTTATAGTGAACAATTTCATCAAAACAAGTAGAGTTTCTCTTCCAATCCTTCACAGAAAAGAACCCAACAGACAACCCCTTCTCCCGCAAATCTCACTCCCCTAAAACCCATCTCTCAAATCCCCTAATACCCATTGCTCCCTAGTTTCTATACTCCCAAACATTAGTTTTGTATTACACATATAGAAACAGATAAAAACCCAAATACACAAATCTCCAAATCAGTTTTTAGTTGAATTTGGTGTAGAAAACTAGCTAAAAGATTGAATTTTTGAAGTTCGGGTGTTGTGGAAATGGGCGAAATTGAGTCGGAGAAGATTAGGAACATATGTATTCTAGCCCATGTGGATCATGGGAAGACAACACTAGCAGATCATCTGATTGCAGGGTCTGGGAATAAGCTGGTGCATGAAAAGAATGCAGGGAAGCAGAGGGCTATGGATTATTTGCCCGAAGAGCAGCGGCGGGCAATTACGATGAAGAGTGCGTCGATAGCATTGAAGTTTAAGGACCATTTTATCAATCTGATTGATTCTCCGGGTCATATGGATTTTTGTAGTGAGGTGTCTACTGCTGCTAGGTTAAGTGATGGAGCTTTGGTTTTGGTTGATACGGTTGAGGGCGTGCACATACAGACCCATGCCGTACTTAGACAAGCTTGGATAGAGAAACTAACTCCTTGTTTGGTTCTGAATAAGATTGATCGGTTGATTATGGAACTCAAGCTTAGGCCTATGGAGATTTATAATAGGTTGAAGCAGATTATTAATGAGGTTAATGGGATTGTTAGTGGTTATAAGTCTGAGAAGTATCTATCTGATATTGATTCATTACTTGCATCTGGACCATCTGGAAATGAGATGGTTGGTGATGAGGAGATTGTCGAAGATGATGAAGAGGATACTTTCCAACCTCAGAAAGGGAATGTGCTTTTGTTTGTGCTTTGGATGGATGGGGGTTTTGTATTAGTGAATTTGCAGAGTTCTATGCTTCCAAGTTTGGAGCTAGTTCTGCAGCTCTGTGTAAGGCGTTATGGGGTCCCCGGTATTTTAATCCTAAGACCAAGATGATTTGTGGAAAGAAGGCAATGGAAGATAGCAAGGTTATCTACCAAAAAGATGATGGTAAAGGCCCTCGACCAATGTTCGTACAGTTTGTGCTCGAGCCGCTCAAACAAGTTTATGATGGAGCACTTGAACCTGACGGGGATAAGGAAATACTGAAGAAAGTCATTAAGAACTTTAAGCTGAACGTAACTGACCGTGAGCTTCAGAATAGGGATCCTAAAGTTGTGCTTCAAGCTGTCTTGAGTCGCTGGCTTCCTTTATCCAATGCCATCTTATCAATGGTGATTAAGTGTATGCCTGATCCGGTTGTAGCTCAGTCTCATCGGATATCCGATTACTTCCAAAGAGACAGATTTTGGATGATGATGGAGCTAGTTCTGATGTAATTGCTGAGGCAAACAAGGTGAGGCTTGCTGTGGAGACTTGTGACTCTAGCCCTGAAGCACCATGTCTTGCTTTTGTTTCTAAGATGTTTGCTATCCCAACAAAGGCCCTTCCTATAAGGGGTCCTCATGATGAGATCATACAAAATTTCAATGAAGAAAGTGGGAATGATGAGTGCTTTCTTGCCTTTGCGAGGGTATTTAGCGGTGTTTTATTTTCAGGCCAGAAGATTTTTGTGCTCTCAGCCTTGTATGATCCATTGAAAGGGGAAGCAATGCAGAAACATATACAGGAAGCAGAGTTGCATTCCTTATATCTAATGATGGGGCAAGATTTAAAACCAGTGACCTCAGTGAAAGCTGGAAATGTAGTAGCAATACGAGGCCTCGGACAGCATATCCCTGAAGAGTGCACCCTCTCATCCACAAGAAATTGTTGGCCTCTCTCAAGTATGAACATTCCAAGTTGCCCCTACTTTGAGAGTGGCAATCGAACCATCTGATCCTGCCGACATGGTTGCAACTCATGAAAGGGTTGAGCTTCTAAATCGAGCTGACCCATTTGTTGAAGTCACAGTTTCTTCAGAGGAGAACAAGTACTTGCAGCTGCAGGAAGAAGTTCATCTTGAGAGATGCATAAAGGATTGAAAGAGAGATTTGCAAAGGTACAGCATGGAAGGTATCACACCCTAGTTGATTATAAGGAGACCATTGAAGGCGAAGGAATTAATCAGTAGATAACTCAAGTGTGTTGATGGGAAACTCCAATTTTGTTGAGAAAACTACTTCCAACGGAAAATGCATTGTCCGAGTTCAAGTTATGAAACTTCCACCTGTGCTTACAAAAATCCTCGATGAAGTTCGGATCTACTCGGAGAAATTGTAACAAGGCAAACAAGGACAGAGAATGTAATTGTGGGAAACACAGGGAGACAAGAGTGGTCTTGTGGATGACAATCCATTGGAAGTTCTTAAGAAAACGTATATTGGATGCTATAGAGAATGAAATTGAGGCTAGTAGTAAAGAAATCGACAAGGATAGGGCTGAAAAATAACAGAAGCTTGGTGGCGTCAGTTTCTGAAGAGGATATGGGCACTTGGGCCTCGCAGGTTGGTCCGAATATCCTCCTTGTTCCAGATCCTAAAGGAGGAGCTGATATTAATGATGCCAATGTTCTCATCAGAGGTTCTTCTTATGTATCCGAAAGATTGGGTTTTGTTGATTTGTGTGATACAAAGATCAAAGAAGAGCAAGCTAAGGATGCGGAAGAGTCTTTAGAAACAATCAGCTCAATGTTGTAACATGGAGGCTAAGACCATGGAGAGCAGTGTAGTCTCTGGTTTTGAATTAGCTACAGCATCTGGAACCATTGTGTGATGAACCCATGTGGGGTTTTGGCTTTTCTCGTTGAGGCTTATATTTCTCCAGTAGTTGGGGGTGGTTCTGATGAACCTCTTGAACCCATTTCACAACGACCAGATCAATATGGCATCTTCACTGGTCAGATTATGAACGGCTGTGAAGGAAGCATGCAGATTAGCAGTGCTCCGAAATAAACCTCGACTTGTGGAGGCTATGTACTTCTGTGAGTTGAAATACTCCCACTGAGTACCTGGGAGCCATGTATGCTGTGCTTGCAAGGAGGCGAGCCCACGTGTTTGAAGGAGGAAATGCAGAAAGGGTCTTCACTATTCACCGTTCATGCCTATGTTCCAGTCTCGAAAGCTTTGGTTTCGCGATGAACTAGGAGATGGCAGCGGAGCTTCTAGTGCTCTGCTTGTTCTCAGCCATTGGGAAGCACTGCCATATGATCCTTTCTTTGTACCCAAACAGAAGATGAGATTGAAGAGTTTGGAGATGGTTCCAGTATTCTGCCAAACACAGCAAGGAAGCTTATTGATGCTGTTAGGCGACGAAAAGGCCTTCCAGTCGAGGAAAAGTAGTCCAGCATGCGACAAAGCAGAGGACCGTGCCCGGAAGTGTGAAAGTCATTCAGTGGAGTTGAGGTAGAAATTTTAACCAGTTGTAAGTCAATCCCCATGGTTTACATATACCTATACTGGTTTGAAACTCAATTCAGTGAGTTCGAATCTTTGTATGACTTGGTGATGGGATGTACTAAATCATACTGTTCTGGAACAGTTATTATGATTCACGAGTTGCATTTGATTATAATTTTAACGCATCCAACTACTAATATTCCATTTAGATTAGCTGAACTACAAGTCATTTTTTTTTCTTCAAGATAAAGTTGTTTCCTCTTTGTTGAATGGTGTTTTGCATTTTTCTTGAATGATATCAAAGCAGAGCTGGCCGACAGACATTGCAAGCATCGATTATCTTAAATAGCTTGGATAAACATTTTTGTTTATGTAGGCAGACAATTGATGAAATTACTGGGCGGTGCTTTTCAAGTTCATAAACAATGCGATCAGTGGTGTTTTGCTGGAAAACTATGCTTTTCAAGTTGAATGTTTTTTGCTTTGCATTGTGTTCTGTGTGATTGCAAAGTTATCAAAGCCTCTGTCGACGGACAAGCTATACCTTATAAAGGTAGGGATTGTTGTCATGTGTGTAGAAAGGTTCCTCTTTCAATTTCCCTAAAATATGCATGTATAATGATCAAAGTAAGAACAAAACAAGTTCAGCACCAGCCTCAGTGATGCTGGTTAGCATAAAACAAAATTTCAAAAAATTAAAGAATAAGATGATAAATCTGTCAATCAGCAATGGGAACTAAATATCATTCAAACTTAATCAAACAACGAAACTACATTTTACTTCTTACTTGATACTGATTCATAATCTTCAGCTATATTTAAAGGTTTTTCTTTTGTGATCCAAGAAGATGAATTGTTTCCTATAGTTGTATTTCTGACTGCAAATTCATTGAATAGGAATACGGAGGAGAGAAGGGTTGGCTTTGGCGATGATTGAATTGTGAAGCAATTAAGTTTTTGTCATGGTTAATGGTGTTGCACCAAAGCTTGGACACAGAACTGAACCTATGGAAAGATTTGACAGAAAGTCTGAACTCTGATGAGTACACTGGTGAAATGGTATGTTGTTGTAGTTGGTTGCTGTTGCCTTCCATTGATAGTCTTTGTCCTCAATCCCTCCCAAACCCCCTCTGCTTTTCAAAAGTTTCGAACCATGAAACTGTCTCAAATTCTTCTAAGAGAAACATATTGCAATGTTAAGATCTTCATAAAACTCTGGCACTCTATTTTGTTGGTAGGTATTCCAGTTTTCGTCAAATTAAACTTGGAAATTACCTTCTCAATGTACCAATTACTGAAGCATGGTCCTTAAATTTGCATGGTGACTGAAGATTTTCGATTTTTTTTTTTTTTTTTTGAGCTTGAATAGCTTTGAATGTGAGATTACTTGGTTGCATTGGAATAACTTGTATCTCACTTTAATTGATTTTTCCATAGCATATTATTCTAAATTCTTTCGTTCACTTTTTCTAATCACATTTGTTATCGTTCTTGTTTAAGGTCAATGATAAAGATAACACAAGTAGCTATAAACACAAATCTCTTCTTCCTTTTGAAACTGGCTAGGCCTATACTCCATTTTCAGGCCTAGAAGAAATAGAGAGAATAAGATCTAAGGAATTGTGCATGGAAAGCCAAGTTGAACTCTGTCTAACAATCGGGATTATCAACTTCATTTCTGCTTCTGCTGAGACTTGAGTTCTTCACCCGCTCTTCTGTAGCTTTAAGTGCTTCTCCATAGATGCTTATCAACTGAAATAACATTTGCAGTGATCCGTT
>QNQO01010106.1:0-48339 GCA_003290165.1 Berberis thunbergii
GGATCCCACCTCGTAGATGACCATAATAATAATAGTAGTAGTAATAATAATAGTAGCAATAAATGTCAGATCACGTAACTTGAACTCATTTCTTAAAAAAATAAAATTTTACAATATACCAATCTTTGTAAGGATCATATAGAAGAAAAATCCAACTATTTCATAGAGCAAACTCAAATTTTCTTTCTCCAAACAACAAAATAATGATGGTGTTAGTTTCTTGTCATTTGAATCAAAAGGGTATCAATTTCAGTAGGTGTTTGTTTTCGTCCTTGCTTCTTATCAGAATTATGTTGGCTCAACATAGTCTCACATCTAGTAGTGAGCAACATCAAGTGAAGTATATAAATGAGTAGATGTGTCTCAATAAGTGACGATGTTTTTTTAGGGCAGTTGAGTAGTTAAGCTCCATTCGTAAAAATCCCACACCTGAAAGGAGCGAGTGTCTAGCATGTTGTGTAGTGGTGGTGCTGCTAGGCTTTGCAACCTTCACCCCCGGACCCAACAAAGTAAAAGTGTTGAATGCATCAAATTTCAGTCAGCATCAATGATCATTAAGCAATATTTGCTAGGCGCAATATTTTTTTCTTAACAAATAAAATTATCACTCTCTTATTGGTAAGTATTAAGAAGAAGATTGCCCTCATTTGAGTAGAGTTGCATCTAAAAAAATGTTCCCAATTAAATCATACAAGTTTTTCAATTGTTCCTTGAAGTTTTCTAGTCGCTTCCAAGTACAAATTATACAATGAACTATATATGTCACCTTTTAGTTGGTGGATCTTATATATCAACAATCTTGACGTCCACCCATAAGACTAGCCATAATTTACAAAAAAAAATTGTCGAAAGTTTTGTACGTTGGGCAGAATAGTGATTATCCTGCAGACTATTTTTAACAGATAATTCACAAGGAATTCTATTTATCAAAATTCTAATAAAATCACAAGGAATTCTATTTTTAACAGATAATACACAAGAAAATTACTAAAAACACAGAGAAATACTCTAATGTTCAATTAAAATTATCAAAATCAAAATTCTACTACAATATTGAGGAAGAACTCTATTTATAGTGCTCAAATAACTTGAATAATAAGCAATCTATTCCTAAAAGAAAAAAAAAATCAAATACTAAAATAACCAGCAGTCTATTCCTAAAAGAAAAAGTAGAATCAAATACTAAAATAACAAACAGTCAATTCCTAAAAGAAAAATTAAAGCCTAATCCTAAAAGAAAAGTAGAATCAAATACTAAAATAACAAATAGTCTATTCCTAAAAGAAAAAAGTAAAACCTAATCCTAAAAGGAAACTAAAAAGACTCATAATTAAATTGAAAGATTACGAATGTTATTTAGTAAATAACTTTGAAAGCAAATTAGGAACCCTAGAAACCCTCATGCATCAGTCGCCCCGAGTTGGAAAGAACTCGTCCTCGAGTTCACAACAGCTTCACCGGAATCCTCTGGCGACAACCCAGGAGAAAGATCCTCTGGCACCAGGTCAGAAAACTCTGCTAGCTCTTGCTGGCGTACTGGATTGTCTTTCACTTCCCTTCTCTTGAGCTCCATCTGCAAACCTAACACATACTCCTTTACTATAATAATCAATTCCTTGACTTCATCAACCTCCCTCCCCAACTCAACAACAATAAGTGGTATAGTGTGCAAAATACTTAGAAACAGTCGTGCGACCACCATGAACTTCCCATTAGTAGTGGTCATGTAACCAGCTTTCAGTCTGTCTTCTAGCTGAGAGAAGTTGTACATAAGTGCCGGTGGCTCCCTCACATTCGGGCTCGCCGACGGCGCAATCTCATCAAAAAACCTGGCTTCCAATAATGCTACCTTTGCTATGGCATTCGTTTCAGACACGCGAAACTTCTCGATTTCCTTTCGTAGGCCAGCTTTCATTCGCTCAAGATTTTCAACTTTCCTTTTAGCTCTCGCAAATTGGGTAAATCTTTCCATTGCCACACGCTAAGCTTCACTTTTTTCTTTCTGAGCAGTGACTGGTTCTGCTCGAGCTTTGTTAGCCATATCAGTTGCTCTCTTCGCTCCCCTTTCAGCAATTTTTACACCTTTCCTGGGGCCTCCTCAAGCCTTTTTAAATTCAGATAAGTACTCCTCCATATGGGTCTTCTTCTCGTGTTTTAGTATCCTAGCCTCTCTCTCAAAAGATTGAGATGCTCTCTTAGCAGATTCTAACTTCCCGCCTAACTCCCTGATTTAATTTCAAGTTTGATGCCTCACTTTGGATATCAACAACCTGCAACTCTAACTCAAAGTTGTCAACCGCGTTCAGACTGCTCAACTTTTGTTGCCAGATCTTTAATTTTGTCCTCATTTTTCTCAAAGTGGCAGAAAAACTCTGTCCTCAAAGCAGCCTATCTTAGTTGAGTCTGTTTTGTTATACGTTCTTGCATGTTGTAGCCTTTTTCAAAGTTGCCTTAGTTTCTCTAGTAGTTATGTCAAACTTCCGCTTCCACTATGCTGCTTCCTCTAGAGCTGATTGAGCATGTTCATGTGCAGCAGCTAGCATAGCTTTGGGTAGCACTGGACCTAGATCTTAGTGTCGCAATCTCCGCATTGTACTTGTTCTTCTACTACCTTTCCTTTGAAGGAAACATGTTCAAATATTCTTTTCCATTCCAGCGAATCCTGCTTGGCATGATCTCTATCCTTCAATATCGGTTGAGCACCTATCTTCCAAAGAGCTGACTTAGCTCTATAAAATTAGTTATACGGCTCATGTAATCATCTACCGATTTTGTGTCTTGTTCAACGAGTGAAGTCCGCTGAATAAGGTTTGAGTATCGCCAAAATGAAAGAAGTGATCCTTTATCTTCTCCCAATTAGTGATCTTGGCATGTCCTGTCTGTCTCGTACTCGCTTCAGCTGCTCCACCCACGCAGAATGGCTCTGCCTTTGAGTTTGATGACGAACCAATTTCACCTTGACACGATCTTGAATTCCTTATATTAAAAAATACGTTATATTTCAATCAACCCAATCGAATGAACCTTTCGACTTGGTAACGTACCAGAGAAACTCGGGTAGATCCACTATTGATCCAAGGTATCCATGACGATCCTCCTGACCACCGGTGCTTCCAAATTGAGTGATACAGGTTTTCGAAATTGGAATCAGAATCTGTGGTTTCCATCTCACGATTACCGAAATCCCTGCACCGTTAGACGTCGGGTTAATTCTGCATCTTGCCTTTGTAAATTCTCAATCATCATCCTGAACTTACGCGATCAAGGTTTGGGGCTTCCTCGTTCAAAACCTGCCCGTGACGACCATGACCACTAGCCATAGAAACTGATGGAAATCTCACCCCAAGAAGATGCTAAAGCTCCTGATACCAGCTGACGCCGGGCAGAATAGCGTATCCTGCAGACTAGTTCTAACAGAAAATTCACAGGGAAGAACACAAGAAAATTACCCAAAACACAGAGAAAATACTCTAATGTTCAATTTAAAATTATCAAAATCAAAGTCTACTTCAATATTGAGGAAGAACTCTATTTATAAGTGCTCAAATAATTTGAATAATAAGCAACCTATTCCTAAAAGAAAAAATAGAATCAATACTAAAATAACAAACAGTTTATTCCTAAAAGAAAAGTAAAGCCTAATCTTAAAAGGGAAACTGCATATTCCTAAAAGAAAAAAGTAGAATCAAATACTAAATAACAAACAATTTATTCATAAAGAAAAGGTAAAGCCTAATCCCAAAAGAAACTGCTTATTCCTAAAGAAAAAGTAAAACATAATCTTAAAATAAACTAAAAAGATTTATAATTAAATTGAAAGATTATGAATAAGTTATTTAATGAATAACTTTGAAAGCAATTTAAGAACCTAGAAACCCTAAAAAACCCTCATGCATCCGTTCTCAATAAAAATTGTAATGGGAGTCACTGAGATGAGATCTGGCTTTTAGGCTCCAGCTACAATCTCTAAATGCCATATAGTAAAGCATCCTCCCAAGGCAGAGAACTATATGGTCGCAAGGATTCATGGACTATCACTATCACTCTTAAACGTACCTACAGTGGTGATTATGAATGGTCTGCATCACCAGTGATCAAAATAATGAATGTCATCAAGCAGCAATTGCTTATGTATATATACATGTTCCCTTTCTATTTGTCATCTTCTTTCTCAACGTTGTTATTTATTCTTAGTTTTGATATATATAATTTGCCATAAATCTTATCAGCTAAACCAACAGTCGTAAAAACACTGCAGATTTGTATTAATAGTAACATAAATATATAACAAAATATAACTATGTGATGCAACCGGCTTGAACTGCATTACTATCATTATCTATCAGTTGAATTTTAAGCAAAATTCTTATGTGTTCTAAATAGAATCTCAATCAGGTAAAACTTATCGCAAAAATTCCCAACTTGAAAATCATCCAGGTCATGAAGTGGATGCTACTACATTTCCTGCAAAAGTAGGACCTGCACTTACACCCCACTAAATTGGAATCTTCACCATTACATCCAAACACTCTTATTGAACAGTGTACATTAAAAAAATAAAAATAAAAAAACCCTAAAAATTCAACACACAAATGTAGCAAATATAGCAGGAGAGGAGAGTCATGATCAGCAGTGACACATTAATCCTCTCACTCACACAGAAAAGAGGTATGGTATGGACCTACCCAATAATAGCAGGTGTTTGAGCCACTTGATAGCTAGGTATCCTGCCACCACACAGGCCTGGTAGCAGCAGGCAGCAAACCCACCACCTTGTCTCTCAGTCACTCACTCACTCACTCACTCTCAACTCTCAAAATATATCAAAAGAAGAAAAATTATACAACATTGCTGTTGGCTAGTAGAGTTGTGTGTGAGTGTGCACACTGGTTGGTTTTGTTTTGAATCAACTTTAGACAGTAAGGAAGGGAGTAGCTAGCTGGAGTTGCTACCTGAAACTGATATGGGGAGGCCCCACCTTGGATGGGTAGGTCCCCTATTCTACATAGTAAATGGTTTTGGGTCCCATTTCTTCTGATGGTAACCAGTGCTCATATTATAATAGCCAAACCTGCAGTAACGTGAGATGCATGGAAAAACAAATTTACAAGTCACATATGTTTTTTACATTACATGCAGTAAAAGAAATATAGTTGTTATAGAGAGCAGAGTAAAAATAGTACTATATGGAGAGACAGATAGTGAGATATTACTGACATGACATGACATAGTCTCCTCTGCATGTAAGTTATTATTATGATGAGATGAACAATGTATGTAATTATAAGCTTCTTGTTTGTTAGGTATTGATCTAATGAGTCTCTCTGAAAATTTGATCAAATAATTTCCCATCAAATGCCATGACAGCACATGATATGAAAGCATGATTCTATATAGCTAGCACGTATTCTCATGTTGTGTGTTTGTTGGGTATGACAGCACTTCACTTCATAGTAAAAGCTAAGCAAACATATCTTCCTGCAGTGTACATGCCAGCACATTCTGATGAAAGTAAGGAAAACCTGTTTGATGTGTGTCTGCCCTTGTGTTTGTTATGTATGTGTGTGAGCGAGAGAAGTGACTCGTACCAGGGTCTTAGGCTAATGTTAATCACATATTTAAGGTGTTAGCTAGCTAGCTAGTGACATCTAAGATAGTAAAATGCATGCAGCGCTAACCTTATCAAATACTAACACACATACATAGAGAGAATGCCAACTTTTGTACTGGTTTTTAGAGGCCAGTACAGATCCCACTCCAATATGTTTGCGATTTAAAAATAAATGTATGCATTCATGTGTTAGTCTCAGATTACACCATGATATATTAAGAATGTGGAGATTCTTTCTCATAAATGTTGGTTGAACCAAGTTAATCCCATTTCGAACTAGTAGATATTCGGTGTAAAGAAATAGATGCATTTTAGCCATCTCAAATGCCATGATTAAACATGAAACGATTCTTGCTACAATTTATGAGGGAGAAAACTTACAGATATTTGTTATGTAAGGTATTACCTAATTAAGCCAATTGAAATAACAATCGAGTCTTGAAACTAGTTCATACTTGTTCATCATGTTGGTCTCTCCATAAAGATATATATATATATATATATATAATATATATATATATATATATATATATATATATATATATATATATATATATATATATAGAAGAAAGAAAGTAAGAAATGGTTGATTTCCCCCCCTTAATTATGTAAGTAGTTGAACTGAATTGCGATGAGTCTTATAAGTTCAATTTATTTCAGAGCCCTCAAATGCCAAAATTTGTATCAACATTATCAAATATAAAAAATAAAGCTGATTTTGTTTCATGTAAATTAATTGTAAGTTGTTATAATGAATTTTTTAATTAGTCATCTCAATTGGCAATCATATATTTACAAGTACAGCACTTCTGAAGAGTTTTAAGAACCAACTACTAACAAATAATGATCATTTTCCTTAGTATAACAAAACCCGTAGATCCCAACAAAATCATTCAAAACCGCATGTTAATAACATTCCTTGTTGTTTCTCAAACCACGAATCCTTCCTATTCAATCTCAAAAAACACATTCAATAAAAATGAAAAAAAAAAAAAAAAAAAACCCCAAATTTATAGCAACCAAACTACAAGCATGTTTAAATTGCTCATAAAAATAAGGAATCTCAAAACATAGAAAAAAAGAAGAAGCATTGATCAAACCATAGTTATGTGCACAATATTAAGACTGATGACTTGTATTATCATCTCGATCGTTCCCTCTTCCGTGGCTAAATGATCCACTAGCTTGAGACTCGCCGGTGATAGGTCTATATGCATTGTTGAGCGCCGCTAGCATGCCCAAGTGCTCCGTTGTTGTGGCACCGCCTCCGCCGCTGCCCATGCCTGGACCCAATTGTTGGCCAGGCAATAGGGCAAATGGGGTAGGAAAGTTCATGAAATGTAGACCACTTGACCCAGCTGATCCTCTATACATACTAGAATTATTCACAGTAGGGAATGTCCATGTAGGGTCATTACCACCAGTCATCACTTGATTATTAGGATTAGTTACCATCCAAAACGTCGCCGGGTTCTGACTATGACTCGTTGGGATCGAACCTGCAGCCGAGTTCGATTGGAACAAGTAGTTACCCATTTGGACTTGTGATGATGTATCTTGTTGTTGTTGTTGTTCTGGCCTAGTTTTTCTCCCTATACTCCCATCAGCATCAGAGATGTCTAAACAAGGGTCACGTAATTCATGCTTGGCATGTAACATTTGATTCACATTGCCAGATTGAAAATTGAGCAAGTTTGAAGAGTTTTCTGACGAGAAACCGACACTTGGAAATAAAATTCTCCGTTGTGATTCATCGATACTGCGTTCCCATTCACTTCTTATCCTCAATTGTGGTGTAACAAAATTCGGATTGAAATAAGTTGATCTCAGCTGTGATGGCGCAGACATACTAGACCCGGAACTACGAAGTGAAATGTTAAGTGAAGTAAAATTGGCAGGAATAGTACCAGTCCCAGTGGCTGCAATTACCGCAGGCTCCGCTTGTTGAAGCAGCCACTCAATAGTCTCTCCATCGGACTTATGTCCGAGCTCTCGGGTCAACTGAAAGACCCGAGCTGCACATGTCGCGGGCATTCGAATGCGACGTCCGCGACCATCAACCTTAGTGTGTCTATCTTTTGTAGAAGTCCGCTTCGGAGGAGGCTTCTTCGATGACGGCTCCGCCACTTGGATGCTAGAACTTGATCGAACCGTACTCGTCTCACTGGATATCGATAACGGATTAGGATATCCTGTGCTAGAACAAACTTCTTCCTCCTTCTTCTCTAGCAATTGTAATGGAAAGTTTGGCCTCCTCATTCCATTTTCTCCATCCATGATGATCAAAGATGGTGGATTAAAAAGAGTCTAGTATAGTGTATGCTACCAAACCAAATTTAACCAAACAACACCTTAGATTGAATCAAAAAAAAAAAAAAAAATTTGTGGGTCTCTCTCTAGGGGGTCTATAGAGGAGTCTCCTCAAACTAGGTGGATCAAAGAACACTGTGAGTGACCCTTAATTCCATACCTTGTGGGCTCTCTTTTATTGGGTCTGTTTATGAGAGGAGGAGATGAAAGAGGAAGGAAAGCTTTAAGCAACAAATATAATGAGTGGGAATTATATGGGTGTGCATTGAAAAAAAAAAAACAAGGAAAAAATTTCTTTCTTTCTTTATTATAAAATAAAAAAATTTCTAATAGAAAAGAAGAAAATTTTGCTTTAGTGAAGAATTCTCCAAAAAAAAAAAAAAAAAAAAAAATCTTTTATTGTGGTTGGACAGAGCCTTGATTCAGACTCCACGTGCGGTGTTCTTTATCATTCAATCCCATAAAGACGAGTCCGTCTAAATGGCGAGGAAACCAGCGAGGGAGGGGGGTGCAATCCTCCATCTTTCTAGTGATGTGTGTAGGCACGCATCTCAAAGAAAATAAAGGGTTGCCTCGCCAATTAGAATTCCCGCATAAAGACAGTGATGGCCAGAGTGTGGGACCTATGTAACCAAGTCAAAAAAACAAGGGG
Source organism: Berberis thunbergii (assembly GCA_003290165.1). Taxonomy (NCBI): domain Eukaryota; kingdom Viridiplantae; phylum Streptophyta; class Magnoliopsida; order Ranunculales; family Berberidaceae; genus Berberis; species Berberis thunbergii. The sequence continues at coordinate 8,574 of QNQO01010106.1, forward strand.
AGCTGGAAAGAAAAGATTATCTTAAGTGGGTCGCATTCTCATTCAAGTAATCATTGCTCCCTTTGCTTTGGGCATTTGGAGCACAATTAACCATGGTTAGTTTTGTTTAAGAGATTAATGTTAAACTCCATTAACCTTGGGTCAAGCTTAGGGTTTGGGTTAAGCTTTGGATTTAGGTCAAATGTGTGTTCGGTTCACTGGTTGAGCAGTGGCAGATAATATCATCAGACCATAAAATTAAATATAATTGGTGGTATATATAAGGTGAAAAAGGGGTTATAAAATTTATAAAAAAATGCAGAAAAAAATAAAAAAATTAGGGTTTAGAAAATTAGTGTTTGTATGGATTTTTAAGGTTGTGAAATAGAGAGGTGTAGATCAATAGTTGTATTGACAAAGAGATGCTCAATCTTTCATACATGGTCCATATTTGGGCAATGAGAATGACAGAAATGTAAACTTTACTCAAAAAAATATTGCCTCTTTTGGGTGCCTAATACAAAGATAGTTAAAACTTAAAACTCTGCCTTTTCCCTATAAAAGGCTAGTATACATACACTTGCATATATATAACAAACTCCTCATATGACTCATGGTGAAAGGAACAAGTTATATGTATGTGTGTCATTTATTTATGTAAATGTTAGTTTATGAAGAAAAACTTGGCTCCCATAAAGTTTCTTATATACTTGTTTAAGTACATCACTCTCACGCTCATTGTCAGTGGATATAGCTAGGAGCTTTATTATCACAAGATATGGTGGAATAAGTTGTTATAAGAATATGAAAAGTCAATGTTTTCGACCATTTGAATATAGGCGGACAACGTTTATTAGATCCGTAAATCATAAAATGTTTTTGTTACGTGGATTCTAAATTTGTTTTCGTACACTACAAGTCTTACTAACTAAGCTAGCAAATATTGACATGTGATACATGTTAATTTAAGTCCCTTGGTTCCTCTTTTGTAAAATACTGCTAGATAATTAGATAACAAACATAAATTAAGAAAACAACAAACCGGAACCCTATTTAATTAATTCCGTGATCCCCGATGCTTAAGTTGATAATAACATTTTATCTACTAGCTCTAATCAACATCAAGTTGTACCGGCAATACTCATGCAACGTTGTCCTATGTAGAAAACAATATCACTCATTTCTTTTTTTTCTAGATCGGTACATTAGTACCTATCACAAGGGTTACGTCACGGACCCATTTGATATATATCGAGAGCCAACGACATAATCAAATCAAATTAGAATCAGAACAGGAAGGAGGCTTAACAATTATTGTGCATGGGAACAACCTGCAATCCAGCTCCCTCCTATTAGGTGAATTTGTGTTGTGTGATTTGATGATTGTAATGGATCCAAACCCTAAAAAAATGTCCTTACAAACCCTACAACAACATTTCTCAAACATTTTCACATGGTACAACTCAAAGAAGTCATTGCTATGTTGCCCTGTTTCATAGCACCCAAATTAAGATCCCAACAAAAATAAAGGGTCCAGCTCATGTTGCTTTATAAGCTTTGTCATTTGTATTGGTGACTATGATGGCTTACCTTCCATTTCTTCCTCCATTTAGAATCACCCCGTTACTAGTGATAACTAGGGTTTGTGTTTCAGGTAACAACAAACTCAAATCACAATCTACTATTCACAATCAATCAACTACTAGTGTTGATCAAGAATCTTTCTTGTCGCAAAGAAATATTTGTTTAGAAATCGCATTGTAATCCTAAGGTTTAAAATAATGTTTTAATTAGGTGACACGGAGCCACTAGGGGCAAGTGCCCCCACTGACTTTTTCCTTTTTTCTTTTTTTTATTATGCTCACATTTGCGATGCTGACGAGTTCGTCTCGTCCCGCCCCTTTTCTATTTGTTCTCCCTCCTTGCTCCACCCCTTTCCTCTCTTCTACTCTCTCTCTCTGATTACTGCGACATGAGTAACTGTCTCGCCTCCTATTCTCTTCATCTTCATTCCTTTTTGTTTGATTTAGTTCTTTTCTCACCATCACCATCAACAACTCAAACCGCTCTTTCCTGCTTTGAGGAAGAAGAATGATTTAAAAAAATGTATTTTTTTCAAGATAAATTCATATCTCGAGGTCTAGTGAGATACATTAAAATTTTGATCTATTAATTTTTTCCTCAAGATACATATTTGTATCTCAACGTTCATTTATGAATTATTGTTTGAAAAACATGAGCCTTTTGACAATCAATGCACGTTGACTGCTAGTCCTAGGTGCAATAGTGATTAATGATGGAATAACCTCTAATATCTATTTATAATAGTGAAAAATCACAAATAATTCAATTTTTTTTATCCACATCTAAATTTACATTTTTTTTTGCTACTTAACTTTGAGTAAGTCTAGGGAGCCATTTTGGGTTAGTTTTGGTTTTTTACACTTTTTATCCATTCTCTTTAAAACACAACCACAAACACCATTTATAAAAGGGGTAGAAGTGTTACAAAAAATACCCAAAGTAACCAAAAAATGGCACCCTAGAATGGTTGTTTAACGTTATATACCAATTTAATTTGTCATCCATATATTTATCTTTTGTGCTCCCTATAAAGTAGCTTATTGGACTCATTGTCTTCCCATAGGTTAGATTGAATTTTGTTTAACAATTGGTATTTTGAATAGTTATTTATGTATTGTTCGAATTAAATTTTTTTGTTAAAGTAATTAATTAATATATTATCATTAATTAATAATTTAATATATTCATCACTTCGCCCCCCTTCAACAAAAATCCTGGTTCCATCACTGATTGGGTCACTATATATGGAGATAATGATCAAGGTTCGTTATCCATGTCTTTTTTATAATGACTTAGTGACAAAGCCATTGAAGATTTTTTTATTTTTTTCTTAAATTGGAACATTTGCGTTTTTTTTCCATGACTTATATGTGCATTGCTCTTTCAATCCATCCTCACTTGTGCGTGTTTTTAAATCTGATGTAGATTATGTGGTGCACATTACAATTATAAACCTATCAAACCTATCAAGAATGACCAATTATTACTGATCATATCTTAATTGACAAGGCAACTCATCAATTATAGAGTTGTTTTGGCACTTGTATAATTATAATGCAGATGGCAAGTGAGATCCCCCACATGATCAGCCTGATAAAAGATATAAAATACGAATGCATATGTAGAAAAAAGGTTCCACTGTTGTTTTACTATAGAAAACAAGACATACATTAGAAAAAATTTCAGAGTCCAAGACTTTGGGATGAAATTCGGCCATAACATTCTTAAGGACTTCCTTAATAGAATATTAGAAACATAGATACTATATATCTAGGTCTAAGTGTCCTATAACCTGGTCTACTCTGTCTCAACGCTTTACAAGTCAATTGACAATTATACAAAAAATAAATAGAGTTTCAGACTTGTGTTCTTTGTGGTAGACTTAGGGGACATGAAGTAGATGTCATGGGGTGGAAGAAGCAGTGAACCCAAGAGGAAAGAGATATATAAAACTGCTAATTGGGATCCACAGCACAAAAGCAAGTTTAGTTCAACTTCAAACTTCCTTTTGACAAAAAGAAAGTTAGGATTCCTCCAACATGCATGATTATACACAACCCCCTCTACATCTATGCTACCTATGACTCATTATGGTTTCTTTGTGAACTACTTAGATATGTATGTATGAAGATTAATTGGTATAGTGGAGTGAGTGGTACTAATTAATAAGTATATTCAGAGCATGTGTGTTAGCAAATGTGCTTTATATCAATGTTAGTTTATGTATCAATGATGTTTCCAAAACATGTTCCCTGATATAAGTAGTAAGATATTTATCATTATTAGAAGATGTGATGAAGTCTTAAAATGAGGTTGTGGACTCTTTGGTGACAAATGGTAATAATAAAGAGAAGTGGGTATGTTGTAACTTTTTTAAATGGGTATTTCTCTACAAATCTTATGGATGTGATCATATATTCATTATATTCCCTATTATTGATACCAAAACTATCTAGATTAATCTTCTTATATACCATTTTTATAATGGAAAACATTCTCTTCAAATTGTAGATGAAAAAAATATATAAAAGCTTCTAAATGAATAAAGAATGAAGAAGACACTTGAACAAGATGGAAGAAGAACATTAATAGGGTTTTTAAAACTTTATACCACACATTTATTTGAAAATTGGACCACCTCTGAACCAAATAAGAATGAGTCGTCTAATTCTTGGTGTTGGTTTACAAACTTCTACTTCAAATAATGAATTTCTGACAAAAACTAGTTATGTATTTCATCAGTATTAGTGAACCATAAAATGTTGATTAGGCATTTTTTTCATGATGATTATAAATGGATTCTCTACACCATGGTGCAATCCGCCATTTGATCTTAATTCGCAATGTATTGACGAATGCGTCGGACGATATGTTACAAAACCTTGCTACGAAAAAATCTATTAGCATAGAGCACTGTAGAACAGAAATTGTGTATTTGCTACAAATAAATGGATGGTGGATACATGCTATGTACACCCTTTATTCAAAAGGTGGGACTACAAAAGTTTGTGCACAAACACAAAAGCTCATCTCAACTCAACTAATCTCTTTTGTAATTTGGTTGGGGGTTCGACTTTAACTCAATAATCTGCTTTTGTATAAACCGCTAATCACACTTTATAAATCAACCATCCATGATTTTGAAATCCAATCATTCACAACAACATTTCTTCACCAAACCCATTCAACATTTCACCAAATCTCATGTCAACCTTAATTAACCTATGCAACAGTCTCTTTCCAAGACAAGGTTTCACCCATTTTTTCAACCATTTTAACTACAAGTGGGTAAACCACCATCTCTTTTTTTGGTAGTGATTTTGTGATGGGCCCGTAGTTTTAACTATCGATTGATCAATGTCGATTCTGTCATATATTTTTGTCAAATTCCCACTAATCTCTTTTTATGTTCAATTATTTTCCATTCTAAAAAACGCGTTCGAAACATACAAATCTTTTCTGGCTTGCAACTTGGAGCAATAACATCATATAATGTATTGTGCTATGTTGAGTTCATTTGTACTCCTATCTCTAAGGACACTCGAACGAATCTTGAGATCAATTCAATGCCGTATAAAGAACTAAGGTCCTTTCATGATTTTCCTTAAAATATATATATTTAGCATTTTTGTTTTTGTAATTATCCAATTTTTCACCTCCAAAACAGTGGAAAGCAATTCGTCTTCAATTTTCTAGATTTCATGAAGGTATCTCAATGTTATCGAAAAAGCCTCTATATGTAGTATAAAGTCGATATCCTCAAAGAAACCTTAGTTATAAGGATGTCCTTGTATGATTAGCGCTCAAATCCATATTCTTTGAGGGTATAATTTTGTCATATATAACCCCGTGAAGTCGACAATGTTACAAGTGCACCATCGCAGTCAGGTCCCAGAGGATTGTCTTCGTGGATATGCAAAGAGTAAGCTCATGGAGTAAGGATATATGGTTACAAATCCACAAGTCTGACTCAAGACCATGGTCCTCATTCATAATGTTCTGAGATAAGAGTTTTCCCTTCCACACAAGTTGTGGTGATTTCTTGTGGTAGCTCATTTGTTGTGTCCAAATCAAAGGGAAAGTAATTGCAATTGACAAGGACTTTCATTATTGACTAATTGTGTAGAAAATAACCATCAATCCGACATGGTTGTTAACTTGTTATTGCAAAAATCTCAATCAAATATACTTTTTGAGGGAAGAAAAATATCAAACACACTATGGATACAGCCTTATTATCACGAATAAGCACAACACTTACGAAAACATTAAATATAATAATAAATAAATAAATAAATAAAACTGGTTACCCTAATCATAGTGTTTGGTTAAATAAAGTAAACCTTTAGAGAAAGTGGGGGTGAGTACTTTCTCACATATACATGCAAAAGAGACAACCTGCATCCCAATGAGAATGACAAAATCCTTATCTTTATAGTTGGTAAATAGAAATTGGTTGGTAATCAGAGCTGCTTTGTAAATGCTCTCATAGTGCTCTCTGCCTGAGCTAAAAAAAGATCACGTGATTCAACTTTCTGGTAAACCTTACCTTATCTACCACCCCCTTCAACTCTATCAAAATTCTTACCCTGCAAAAGTACCTCTGTCAAAACACCAAGGTTAAAATAAAAGTGGTATTTCAGATTAATGAGTTAGAATTTCTTTCAGGACAGCTAAGTAGTATCTCAGTGTCACACTGACGATATCCGATGCAAAACCTGTCGCAGATAATCTTCCACATTTGGTTTTAGGGTCCACCTCTTTCCGACACTCCCACCCAACCTTTACCTGTTGTTTGCAGAAGTTCAACAACCAGTGGATTCCAACCTATCTTCCTTTTATTTTCAATCAGTAGGGAGAATGTGCAAAACCTGAAAAAAAATACTCAGTAGGCACAGAGAGTTGGAGTTGCATCGACAAAATGCAGGATTTGTAACACCTTAGTGGCTAGCCAGATGTACAGTGGATATGCAAGATGCAACTATCTGGTACACCTTTTGCCATGAAGTTTCTTTCGAGAAATGTGGATCTTGACTATGTGAACGGAAGTATGAAACATGGAAAACGTTATGCAAGGGAACATATCGAATCGGCTGCTATAATTGGATGAAGTGATGTTAAAGCTTATTCTCTGCTTTAGATACATAACATTTACTAGATGAAAAGATCTAGTTGCATTCTAACCTAGAAAATGACGTGTTCAATTAATATCCACAAATGAAGAGTAACGTTTAATTACATAGCACAAGGATGCGAGGGTGAAAAAGCAGGCATCATGACATAGCAAAAGTGTCATAAGGATTGAAAAAATCAAACAGAAATTGCGTAGAGGCATTTCAGTTAAGCCCCGTCACCAAAAAGGTTCCAGTCATGGACCTTGAAGTTTGAAACAGCAAGTTTAAAAACATCAGCCATGGGCATGCATCCAGAATGTTCGACAGGAACAGCTAACCCAGCTCCAACATCCCTAGCACTTTCACTGAAAGGACTGAATCCATATAAAAAAAAAATGAGAAAATATTATATTGATATTCCAACTGATAAATAAACCCTTCCAAAACAAGTTGCAAGCTTCTATATCTATCCAATTCAGATCAAGTACATGCACAAGTATATTACGATTTAATAAATAAGCCATAAATTGTACAATTCCTTGATAAACTAAAACAAGAATGCTCTACATCTCTTCAGTCTACCATCTTCCAAAACTCGCTGACACACTTCAACAAAGGGATTCGTCTGGGATCAAAAGGATTCAATACCAATGAAGGTGGATGCAATACCAATGTTGTCCAAGAGGATTCGCAGGTTACAGCAATTGATATAGCTGATAAGGCAGGAAACCTAATGAGGGTTTTGCTCCAGCAAGCATGACTAACAAACTGTGTTGGGCATCTCTGTTTACACCATGCAATGATGGCAGTAAGTCTAAACTCAAGTTTGTCCCTTCATCCATTGTGGAGGGTAAACCTTTAGTGCACATCAAGCTTGCAGAACATGAAAATAGATTGGATGAATGTGAGCAATACTTGCTTGGCAATTTTATAGGGAAGAGGGTAGCTTATGGCTACGTCAATGAATGTTTGGAACGCATGTGGGAGTCAAAAACAATTTTGAGATGTCTGGTATGGAGAATGAGCCTTTGTGTTCAAATTCTCAAAGAAGAAGGTTCCTGAGATGGCCATGTCCATATTGCTAGTAGATTATTCATAATCAGACCTTGGAACATATATAGAGGAGCATGTTGAAGTGTTAAACTCGGTCCCATATGGGTAATCTCAGGAAGGTAACCTTGTTCTTGTGGAGTACAGAGAGACTGCAAGCATTGTGAGTGCTTTGGAAAACCCATTGATGCTAGACAAGGCAACGAAGAATAGGACTAAACTTTTCATTTGCAAGAGTTTCTATTGAAATAAACTCTACTTGTCAATTTCCTAAAACTAATCCAGTTGTAATTGATGATGGTAAAGTAGTTACTATGGAGATCGAATATTCTTGGAAACCATCAAAGTTCGTCCATTGCATGGGGTTTGGGCACTCCTCTTCTAACTGTCCCAAGCACAAGAAAACAAAAAATCATAGTTACTAAGGTCTGGAAGGTGAGTAGGGGTGAAAACAAAGATAAGAAAGTGGTTAGCCCAATGAATCGTGAACAAGAGGAATGTGGACCATACCATAGTATCGAGCATACATAAGCTCAAGCAAAAGAGCACCCCTAACCATGAAAGTGAGACTGAAGTGATATGACACGACAGTGAGGAGATAAGTTCAACACACACAGCTCTAGTTGTGTTTAGAGAAACTGAGAAGGAAAACAATCCACTAGTGATTAGTGAAATTGGAAAGGAGGATGCTCGGAAAACCCACGAAGAGCAGGATAGTAGTGCAAAGAACAATGAAGAAGTTACTAGAGAAAACCTAGCTAGCAGTAATGTTAGAAGCTCCAATGAAAAGTGTAACAACTGGAGGAGGAAACCTTGCACAAAACAAGGATACAAATATAAACTTGGTTACTAAGAATGGGAGCAGATTCACTCCTCTTGTAACCATGGAGGAAGACACTTGTAACCATGGAGGAAGACAGTGATGGAAAAAGTGATGAAGATGACATTAGTGAAGACGAGTTGGACTTAAATCCATTATGATATGTGGATGTTTTGAATCGAGCAAAGTTACTACCAGGGGTGCAATCAAACCCTTCGTATATCAAACTGACTGAGGAAGGTAAATCCCAAGTACATGGAGCTCGCATCTAAACCTAAGCAGCTTTTAAACTCGATGAAGACAGATGTCTTTCGAATTCTTGTATGGATCCTAGATTAGAGCTAGTATTCAATGGGTTTACTTTCAAGTTTCAGTGCTCTCCAGATCTCTATGTTGACTTCTCTTGCATCTTTCGAGCACCGCATTAGGCATAAATCGTCATAAGGATGATTAAAGAATTGATTGGTGCTTATGAGAAAGTAAGCTTAATGCCTGTGCACCAAGAAACTACTACAGTAGCAAACCACTTTGCGAGATTTTTTTCCAAATTGAAAACCTTAGAGATTTTTTTTCCAACTTGAAAACCATTGAGATTTGAAGAAATTTTCCATTTCTATTGATGATGTAATGAGCGAACGAATGAAAGATTGTATGCGGTTCATCATTTTCATTTATTAATATAAAGGTTTGAGAATCCTTCACACCCATGCTCGCTTTCCAAAACAAATATTTTGATTTGAAATTTTGCTGGTGCGGATATGCATGAAAGAAAATTATGGAATCAAGTGATATCTGTCAATACCAGGATGGTGTGGGCAGTCATTAGTAGGACAAGTAACTAGGACAAAGCCAGTAAAATTTTGAACTGAAGACATTGAACTTATGAATTTTCAAGGCTACCTTTAAACTTATGAATATCTAGGGCTACCTTTAAACAGAGATTTATGGTCACACGGCTTACTCATGACACTTACTTTATCAGAATTGGTTCATATGCAATGATTAACACATCCGTACCAACTTCCTTGAGGCGCAAATTTGCCAAGTACACCTGAAGAACAAATTTGTTGATCAGTCTAAAGATCAATATACTATTTCAGAAAAAAAATTAAAAATATTAAAAATTAAAAATTAGAACCACTAACTTACCTTCACAATGTTTTGAGCTTCTCGCCCTTGCCGACCCTTAGAAATGGCCTGTTTACAAATGGTCACATGGTTGAGTGATAGTACAAGTGTACGCAATGAACATTGCTTAAAAATAGAAAAAGGAATCAAATCAACAATACAATTTCATCGCAAGTAGAATGGATATGCTACAGGCCCTATTGTCTTCTATCATTTTATTTCTTTAATTCCTTTTTCCTTTTCTTGGTGACTTTTGAGTTCGAGTGAGGTTGTTCTAGCCTCAACTCCATGAGCACGATCTACAAACCTCCACCAAACGAACAAAACGACATGGCCTACAACATCTAAAGGATGAAGCTCAGATTATTCTACTAAATTTATACCTTGAGGCATGTAAGTGCCAGCCTTAGCTAGGGTTCTTCTGAGACTTGTTTTTCTCTTTAGATTTTTAGTGTATCCTAGTGAGCGGCACAATTTGATTTTATGTTCATGTCTTGAGAATTACAGTAAACAATGAGATTTACTGATACATAAATCATCTATTAAGCCAATATGGATAAATCACTAATCAATCGTCAATGCAAGATTTTAAAATAAAGTCAAACTTTTTACAATATTTACATATTCTGTGTTGTAAAATATTAAAAAAGTTTATCGAAAACCAAAGACTTGACATGTTTTAAACTTAAATTAATAATGAGAGTAATGCAGGAAGAGTGCGAAAATTTTATGCAGAGTAAGCTAGAACCAGTAAAGTTTTTGATAAGCAAGACAAGAGAAAGGTCAATTAACAAGCTAGACAGTTTTACAATTAGCAGCCAACGGGTGTAGTTACTTATCAAAGTATTCTTTACCGAGTGAATTCTAATTATATTAGTCAAAAAAAATATATATTATATCAGTCAGAGTACCTCCATAGAAAATTCCACCAAAACTGACCTCAAGGATTGTGATTTCGTTTTTCGATTTAATTTCAGACTCCTAATTTTAAGAAGCATCATATTATGGTGTGTAAAGAAAAACGTAAATATTTCGAGATATATATTAAACATATATGATGAATTTCAAGGGTATATGCCATATGTGAAAAACAAATAAGATGCAAGTAAATAAATCTATTAAATACATTAAGTGAAGCCTAAATACCAAGAAATGAAAGAAACGTGAAATCAACATATAATTAGAAAATCAAATGATGGTTTCAAAAATCAATATATAAGTAGAATAATGATAATTTGAAATCAGGGGGTGATTTCAAAAATCAATAAACAATTAGAAGAAATGATAGTTAGAAAAAATCTTGCAATTTACGAAAAAACCTCAATTTTCAGAAAATCCCTCGAAAAAATACAACTTTTCTTTCGTAATTTCAAAGAAACAAAAATTTCGACGTAATTTCACAAAATTTCGCAAAAACACAATCCTTGACTGACCCAAGCGGTTCTAAAGAGTACTTATGTGATGGAACTCATGAGCAAAGGACAAACCAAGTTTATCTTGTCAAGAATCTCCAATCACCCTTAAAACAATGGGGTATGCCCAATTATACTTTCAAAACTCTCATCCCATGCTTTTTCCTACCTTAAGTCTATCCTCTTAATCTCATCATTACCTTCATGGCACTTTCCACACTCCCTTAATCTCATCATTACCTTTATGGCGCTTTCCACACTCCACACACATACAGCTTTCCACACTCCACACACATACACACATGACACTAATAAGACAATAAGCCTCTCCACATGCAACCTCCCTAGATAACCCCAACCATAAGACAAATCTTGATTCATGGTGTGGCCTTTCATATCAAGAATATGCTTTTAACAATGTGACATTAGACTCTTGATAATTACACAAAAAGTTAATGCACAACCCCTTAATTTACTACAAGTACAGAGCCTCGACGTGAGATGGATAGCACATAATTAAATTTATATATAATGTTAACTCTTTCTACAATAACTCTGCTTTCCACCTTTGCTAATTTCCTTTCAAACACAACCATCGTACCCTAAATTTGGATCTAATGCTTGTAAGCTACACGAGAAATTGTATCGATGGGCTGCTAGCACTCATCAGGCACATTCCTTTGAGAAAGCAATATCTGAAAGTTTCAGCATTGATGCCCATATATCCATCCGAGGAAGCATATTTCCATCGACACACCAGTTCTATCATTCGTCAGTTGTGCTCCTTCGTGGCTCCTAAACTCTAGGCGCTATTTTATTCGTATGCTCATTAAGTCTGAATAGGCTATGGTTCAGAGTAGTAAGCCTAGGAACAGTTTTTCAAAAAAAAAAAAAAATTTACAACCAAATGAACTATAAAGAAAAAAACCAAAAAGATACTAGGCCCTCCCTAAGATCAACCATGAGACCCTACTAAACCCTCGTGAATTGTTGCCACTCTAATATAAATTGGACAAACCAAACCCCTTTGAATACACATTGCGAGCACAACGCCCAAAACATCCGTGAATATGGATTTCAAGATATGAAGGAACTTCCAAAGACCCAACTATTACTTTCTTGCCAACTCACCCATACAATGATATAATGGATAAAGGACCACACAACCAAGGAAAAATCACCTATATACCGAGACATCACCCAATCAACCCCCGCAAACATGAAGAAAATTATGCCACTCAGCAAAAGCAAAGTCACAATGCAAAAGAAGGTGGTTCCGAGTTTCCACATCACGAAACACTCCACCTCCACCTCAACCTCAAGAAGGATGAAACCAAGAGTGCCCCACTTTAGCCCCATCTCCACTTCCATTCATAATATTCATGTCCCGGAACCATAAGCTAAGGGATGCCATCAACTCCCCAGCCTACACATCCTCCCACTCATTAAGTGCCTCCCCCTACTAAGATTCCACCATCCTTTATTAGAACTCCCCATAAAGAAGTCCAACCTTGTCCATACTAAGAACTCCCCATAAATGAAGATTTCACTCACTGGGACTGGTCACACCATTTGTGTGACCAAAACAATTTTTGGTCACATTTCCACCCCTTAAGATAAAAATTCAATGTTCGAAATTCTTTTCAACAAACTCAACCCATATGGACCCAATGAATTGTTACGAACCCATCCATTATCGCTCCCACCACAGTTTATCAATCAATCAAACAAACAAGATATCTGAGAAAGTCATCGGCTAGGGAGTATAAAGGATAATGAGTAACTACAAAGATGAGAGGTTGTTCCATTAAAGGTCTCTGGTGTTTCAAACCGATAAGGAACTGAAGTGATAGTCAAGAATTGATCAAATGTTTTAGAAAAGCATTTCTGAGTACCGAGTCATTCAAACTTTTGTAAGGCAAAGCATTGCCTTGACGTGTAACAAGGCGTAAAGCGTAATTGAGTCACACCTTATTTTGTTTGGGGAAAGGTAAGTAACAAGTGCTCAACAAAATTTTGTCTGGGGAAAGGTAAATATCGAGATATGTATCAGATCTAAAGATCATTCTTATAAAGTCAACTTGTATGAATTAGCTATCGGCTTATTCCCACTTAATAGACCAATTACGCCTTAGGGCGTTCTTTCACCATTTTGCATCGAGATGTGCCTTGACTCAACCACTTTTTAAAAATATTTTTTGCCGAGTCAAGAAAAAAGATAGTGTCACTGAAGAATGGGGACAACGATTCTATTTTCCAAACTTTAAAACCTTGAATAAGATTTAAATGCTTAGCTCCTAAAATCATTTTGGTTAGAGCTACAAACATCAAAGAGAAGATATGGGGACACCTTGTCCGAAATAGCAATCTAGCTTTTCAATTTCTCTCCCATTCTCATTGTCATAAACTCAATAAATTCCCAACTAGATGAATAGTATCAAAAGTTTTGCATAACTCTAGTTCACAAACTATTCCTAGTTATTTTTACTAACATCAATGAGTTCATTAGCAATCACAGAGCCATCAATGAGTCATCTACCTACCTTCCAATCTCAACTTCTCAAGATGTGGAGATGAAATATTAAACATGCTTTAATTTTGAATCATGCAGCATGTCATAACCAAAGTGTTTATGGTAATCAACAAGAACATCGATCATAAATTGTTTGAATGGTATAGTCACTCCCTTAAAATTCAAAATTTGCAACAAATGTAAATAGAATTTTACTGCTGGAAGACTTGACCAGTGGCAGTACTCTAATTCCAGCAATTTGATTCTTCGCAAGCAAAGAGTTGTACAGGAAACTCAAATAATTGTGATGTTACATGAGAATCAAGGAACAATTGCACCACTTCAACTCTATGAAATTGTTGCAAAATCAATCCACCGAGCAGGACAAGATGCTTTGTAACTTGCTTTTTTAGATTTAACTCAGAAGCTTTGTATCTTGGGTTTATCATGCTGCAGCTTGAGAAGTCTTGGGGCTCGATTGACAAAATTATAAAACCCCACCACAGCGTGATTCAAACAAAGAACAACCTCCCCAAATGATCCAATAAGCCCACCACCCCCATACCAGATCCACTTATGGACAACCCTCCCCAACCTAAGCCAAAAAATTGAGGAGTTATGTTTGAATAGTGCTCCTATTTTCTATAGGATTCCTATATTACTTGGAGAATATTTCTTTTGAGGCAATATAGTTAGTTATTAGTATGTTGGAGATTTGCTATTTTAGTTTTTTTGTAAAGGAGACAACTTATTTGCTTAGGGATTACCAAGTTAACATTATTGAATACAATTTCTTCTTCCAACCTCAAGTTTTATTTTTCTCTAATATTCATCTTCGTCTTCTCAACTCTCCAATTCATATTCTTCTTCAATTGAAGGATTCCGAATCCTTTTCGTCGAGTTGTCATGTTCATGTGCCACTACTCTCTCCCAAAACCGTCCTACCAAAGCACTACAATAGAAAGTCCCACATGATCATAAGCTTTCTCAAAATCCAGCTTGCAATTTTTTTTTCTTTTCTTTATCAGAAAAACAAAGGTAGTCTTATGGTATACATGCATATTATCTATGATTTATTTGCACTAAACTAGTTTAATCAAACATAGACGACATACAAGAGGGGAACTAAATCTCTTTAAATTTTTCCCAACCAACACTCCAAAGCCACACGGTGACCTTTATTTCAGTCCATAATTGTCCACCGACTTACATGACTTTCTGAAAATACAATTATTCTCCTCTCTCCAAATATAGCTTGAAAATGAAGCCCAATTCACCACTCTAACACGGTAACACCACAAAAAAATTGGCCTCATTAACCACCAATAAACCATCATGGATACGCCTATCTTCCATCAAGAATGTGCGCGGCATAGTTTTAAGGATTGGATCAGGTTCATTCGGCCTAATGTATCTTCTTCTTGGACTGTAGTGTTATTATGCTCCTCTTTTCATTCACATTAGGTTCTTCATTTACATTAGGTTCCAACTGTCTAGTACCCCAAGCACCCACTGACACCGAATCATGTCCATCATATGAATGAGTTTGAACTTCATTTGGTTAAGTGAAGGCTTGATGCATTCACCTTGGAACTTGATGCATTCATATATTTTAAAGTTATTTATAATTGTCATTAATTAAGATACATGTATAATTTTAAGTGAATACATTATTATTATTAATTAAGGAAAACCTAATCATGGAGGGATGTTCCATGATTCCTATATAAGCTAGTCTCTAAGATGAATGGCAACGCAGAATGCATATTCAAAATATATTGTTAGTGAAGAGTGTTCTTCCTAATTCACTTCTCTTATCTCTTTGGTGGATACCATAGAGTGGCGAGTTTCTAGCTCTTATCTTTTTGGTGGATTCCTTCGAGTGACGAGATATCATCTTCTTTCTCTCATCTCTTCGTGGATTCCTTGAGTGGCGAGTATTTCTTATCATTTTGCATCTGCGAAATTACATCATAAAATCCTTTCGTTTGTCCGATGTCACCCACTTTGGAGTTCTTTACTTAGGCGGCCAATTATGAGTATATCTATAACTTGCATCAACTGATCCTTTTTAAAATAGCTATAAAGACGTTCAATGGATTTCATCTTGAAAAGCTATTCTGCATGGTAAACAAAATCTCCTCGTTGATAGTTTCAAAGGGGGTATAAAAAATGAGACATGACAACATGAAACCAAATAATAACTTCAATAACATTTCAGAACTAAAGAATTGGGAATCACAGGCTTTGGATGTAGATTCAATTTTATACAATATGCCACGACTGTTGGGAATCGGTTTCAAAGAGAAGATACATAAGCAATCTCTAGACTTAAATAGCAAGGGACATCGCAAGGAGGGTTTCAACCAAATCATTGTTGGTCACCATTCAGGCAGGGTGGTAGTAATGTAAAAATCACAAAATCCCATTGTGAAACCGTCCATCGAGATGAAATTGTCATAGGCTCACTGGAAAAGAAAGAATTATTAAAAGAAGATAATTGTATTCACACAATGGAGTTGGACAATGGGTTCAAGGAGGGAATCTACTCAATGGATATTAGGTTGAGGCAAGGATGCACGGATTCTTCGAAAAACCCAAATTTCAAGAGTCGGACACGAACTCACGTCCGACACGTATCCGACACACGGTCAACGGTCAAGACACATTGACTGAAACCGACATGGTCAGGACTCAGGACACAACCCCGACACAGCCAATGTTTTTTCCTGTTTTTTCTTAATTTTTTCCTATTTTTCTTTGTTGATTTTTGGAAGTAGTTCTTGAAGAAACACCAGTTCTGCTGCACTCAATTACAATCACCAATTCTATGATTCATTCAGCCGAGGACAGGAGTTGTTTCAATTAGAGCACCTCTTCACGCCGTTCTCGAACTAAGGGTTCTTGACTTACAATTTTCATTTGGTGGTACATCAGACATCATCATGGTCATTTTCTCGTTCGCTCTAAATTAGATATAATAAAAATAAAAAAGATATTTTGCTATGTAATTTCTCTGTAATTTGATTTTTCTGTTTCTGATGACTCTTTTGTTTTTAGATACACAATTACACACTATTTTGAAACAACTTGTAAATTAGATACACTCTCGAGTAAATTTTGAGTATCTGTGCATCTCTATAAAAATTTTATCTCTCTCGTTAAGCTCTACTCTTCTAGCTTTAAAAATAAAAATTTTAAACAAATACTGTAAACAAACATCTGTGTGTGGCCAAGTAATTTGGACGTTATTTGATTTTTGTTTTTGCACACTTTCATTGGCCAGATGATAATCATAATCAACACCATCAAGTTCATTTCAAGATTTTTGGCCAAGTTGACATTTGAATAAAAAGAAAGGGTTGCAACGATGATCCATGGTGAGGAGATATTCATTACAAAAGATAAAAACAACTCCTATTATGAACCTTATAAGCTGAGATAGACCGAGTGTATACATACGTGCGTCATACTAACCCGTTCCATAGCATATGTCAGATAAGAGAAGCAACAGTTAGATGCCAATGGAAATTTTGCTAGATTAAATTTAATTCATGTTGTCAACAAGAAAAAAATTACCATCTGACCAACTGCTGTTGTGATTATTGCCGGCATATTTCTATAACATATTCCATTTGCCTCAAAAATTCCCGATTGCTCCATCACCTGAATAATATTAGAATTAACCTTCAACTGAGAATCCACAAATGATACATTAAGCCAAGGAAATGTAAATTTGGGTCAATCATTGCCAAACTAAATTTAATATAAACCTAACAAAAACATCACAGAATAGCAAATTTTGAATAATACACAAGATACCAAGATAGAGGACTCGGAATGGACATCCTGAATCAGATTTTCCATCATTTTCTGTTTTTTTTCACCCTTATTTTATTTTTTATGTTCCTAAGTGAGAAGTAAACAATAACATATAACCAACCATATCCAAAATCCAAAATAGTTATTCTATTCGCAAATTTTCTTATAAGTCATAAACCAACCAACATAATAAGCGATAAAGCTTAACTCAAACCAAGTCATATTCATAACAATAATTCAAACTAAGACCTAACCATGCCATAGGCCATACTCCATACCTCGTAAAAGTAAAATATTCTCAATGTCCCCCAAACTAAGTTTCATCTCCATCATGCCCGAATCCTTTAATTAATTAGTTATTCAATCAACCAATTGATGTTCTAAACAAACTTAAGTTATTTAAACATTTGTTTTTAATTATGTTTAAAAGAAAATTGATATTGGCGCTCCCCACACTTACGCCCCAAGTGGAAGGCCACGAAGCTTTGAGGCGCTAAAGCATTTTGTGGCGGAGTGCATTATAAAAAAAATTATGAAGCCTTTAACTCTTCGACGACACCACTGAGAACATAGGGTTGTTAAAATTGCAGGGGGTGGTAGGTTTAAACCCTGCCACGGGCATATTGTGGCTGAGATCCATAAACATTTCCCCTTCAAAAAATAAAACTAACAAATCATGGTTATTTGTTTGGTAAAAAAATTTAGAAACATTGCCAACAAAGTAGTAAGTATCAACGAGTAGAAACAGCTTAAGATGTTAACGAACTTGACTAAACATTTGATCAGCATCTTCAACTAAACAGTGTTTTTTTTTATGAAACAGGGACTACCCTATGCACATTGTTTTTTTTTCAACTGAACATCTCAAACCTCAAAAAGATATACCCAAAATTTTGTATGAGTTAAAATTACTAATTGATTTTTCTACCAACATTTACACGACTAGAAAATTATTATTATTTTAAAATACCCAAACATGAAACAAATGCAGCACACATTAAAAATCTATGAAATGAATTCAATAAATAATATGATTCCAAGTCAAATGGAATTTGTGTATTTTGAAACTGAGAGGGGGGTAGAATGAACATGCTATGATATTCAATGCGACAAGGACCAGTGGAGCTTTACCTTAGAGCTTCAAGCCCTGTAGTACTATATAGTTTATGGACAGTCACATACACAGACATAGAATAAGATAAAAATAATAAGCATTGTACAGACCACAAACATGACGTATATTGTACGATGGTCCATCAACAATGTTACTTATATGCCATGTGCTTGACAAATATCATTTCAGACACATTAAATGCAAATAATGTGTAAATCAAATAAATCACTTACCACACTTCCTTCAGCATCCTGTTCAGTTGCAAGGTCTTGCAAAAACCAAGTAGCACTTGAGCTATCTTCTAAATCAGGCTTCAGGTCTAACAACTCAAATATTAGACTCTCATCACGGGCAGGATCCGCAAAAGCTTCCTTTGCACCAAAAAAAAAAAAAGAGAAGGTAAACCAGGAAACATGAGTACTTTGCTCGATCATTTGCTTTCTTTTATATTTTAGCGAAATAATAATTTCATAAATCAAACAAAAGTTTTTGCAAGAGTGCTGTGGAGTTTACGCCACGCCACCCAATCACGAAAACTGCCAATTTTAATAATGTCATGCTACCATCTGAAAGTTAAGTAAACATTTTTCAAATGGATCCACCAAATGATCGCAAGGAAACCATCCACCCCCTCCTCCCCAAAAAATCATTGTAACTAGTGTAATTAAAAAAATTTATTTTAAAAAAATGATTGACATATAGTTATAATAAACCTTATCTCATTCTAGCGGGGTAAGTACCATTCTAACACGACCCCGTCAAGCAAAAGCCAAATAAAACCATAATAGTGATTTGGGATCGAATTTTGGCCTTTAAGGGGAATTTCTCAAAGCATAACAGCTCAGGATGTCAACATCTTTGTCTGTGGAGGGAGTGGTGGTTGTGTTCTTTGCTGGAAACAAGCAGGATGGTGCTTGGAGTTTGGCACTGCCGCACTGCCTCGAGGATTGCAAGATTAGGAGGTTGGCAAAGCTATGGCTTCAAGGAGATCCTTATCTAATGAAGAAGGTTGTTGGAGTTGGGGCAGTAAGCCCAATGAGATCCTGGAAAAAGTTGCTATGGTCATGTTTTCTGTCAGCAGTTTTGGAGGAGCTTGCCAACTCCATGCAGATTTTTCAGTCATTTGTGTTCTTAAGGAAACAGGGTATCTCCAAGAGTAAATTTTCTGTTCTAGACAATAGCTCATAGCAGCGCGCTAACTACACTGATAATTTTCATAAGCAAGGCTTATCAACATTAACACATATTCCCTTTGTGGTGTTCAAGCTGAACCTATTGACAATATTTTTGTAATCCGTCCATTCACAAGGGCAATTGGAATAAGATCATATCGGAAAGTCAAATATGTTGATTTTTTTCTTCGGTAGATAGAAAAATGGAGAATAAAACCTTTTTTTATTCAAGGGAATTGAGCTTGGGATAGGCTGCTTCTCAGCACGGTATGGTGGACTGAGAACCAATAGAATTATTCTTAATAAGCAGATGAATATGGATCAGATTTGTAAGAGCAGTATTGCAATGGTGTGGCAATGAAGGCAATCATGGGATGGTTTCCATAATGTGGGTTTTGAAAGGGTAAAGTTTAATAGGGGCCTTGGGCAATTTGGAAGCATATTGGGTGCTTTTGGTCTATGATTCTTTAATATATTTTCCCTCTTGTTTTGCTGATTAAAAAAAAAAAAAACAAGTATCATGGCATTACTCCATCCACATCAACAAACTCATCAGGCGGAAGAATTGGAGGAAGTGAACATGTATATCAAATCCACCACTAGATTAATCCGAAATTCACTGAGTCTCCAAAAGATCCCCTTTTCCACAAGAATCACTAACGATAGAATTACAAAAAGTAGAACATGGGAACATTCTAACCACTCTCACAAATTTCCCAAACAATGTAACACAATTACCACCACCATTTTAAACTCTAGAACCAAACTAAAAAACGAAATTCCAAAGGCATCCAAACTCACACAACTATCATAAACCCTAAACACCGACCAAACCTCAAATCAACAGAACCCCACCATTGCATCGATAGCAAACAATAATGAATTTATACAGGTATCTTGAACAAGACTAAGTTAAACAGAAGATAAGAAGCAAACCTGATGATCGGGAACTTGGCGAATGTTGCTTAAATCCTACAAAACAAACAATACCAAAGACAAGAAGAACCACCCATCTTAGTTTCTTCATCACTTCACTGCGAACCAATAGATTTCCAGAATTCAAAAACTAACCTGGAATCTGAGGGAGAAGGCACTTGATAGTGCCCCACCAAACAAAGGGCGCTCGATGCATTCATCTCCTGACATTCTCGACAAAATGGGTTCTTTCTTTTGTGTGGATGTCAAACTACTATACCGTGAGATGTCCAAGACCAACCAATCTCTACAAAGCTGCAGGATAAAGGAAACCGACTGAAGTGACGCGAAGTTACTCGAACTCTCCAAGCATATATATTTGAAGGGCAGTTCGTCGAGACGACGCAGGAAGCTTTGTGTGCGCGTAGAAACGAAGCATGAGCCCCCAATTTATTTATAATGTTTATTTGTTCCTCAATCGTTGATTGTAGGGGATAGTTAGCTTTTTTTACCAAAATCGTGAACCGAATCGACTTAGGTCGGTTTTAAAATTTTTAAACCGAAATCGAACCGATCATTAACAAAATCGATTCGATTTCGAATCGATTTTAATTTATACAAACCGTAATTGAACCGACTAAAATCAAACCAAAACCGAAATATATTGTATTATTTATATATAAATATATATTATTTATTATATATATTCGGTCGGTTCGGTTTGGTCGGTTAAAATCACATAGAAATCGAAAACCGAACCGACCACTTCGGTTTTGAATTTTTTAAAATCGAAACTGATCTTAACCGAATTTAAACCGAAGATCGGTTCGATCGGTTTGAACGGTTTTTTGTTCAGCTCTAGTTGATTGCTTAGTCAAAGTTGTTTTTATTTGTTTCTTTTTTCTTTTTGTTGTCGATTGTTCGCACTTATAAGTCTGCATCGGGCCCTAAGATCTCATGGTGACGGACATGCTTCTAAGTCAAAATTGATTTTTGTCTTTGAGCATTCTAATGTGCTTGGTTTATATAGTTGGAAGTGTTATTAATTCTATGTTTCAGAATGTTACACAATTTTGTAATTTAATTTGTTTTTTATATTTCATATATTGTTTTCACAAAGCGTAAATTTCTTTTATGTACTACTAGTAACATATCAAAAATAGGGTTGGCCGTGGGGTGGATTTTTACGGATATCCGCCCCACCCAATCTGTATGGGGCGAATTTGGATATGGCTGAATGGATTTTCGGGTGATTTCGAGTATCTAAACAATATTCGTTTACTATTCGGGACGGATACGATTTTACCCATTTCCGCCCCGCAAGCCCCGTGGATGTCCGTTTAACCAACAAATTTACAAAAGTGCCCTTCGACTATATAAAGGATTAACTCTTTTTTCACAATCACACCAATCGCTCCCTCACCCTCACCAAACTCTCTCTCTCACATAGCACCAAGCTCTCCCTCTCACAGAGCAGCGATCTCCCTCCCTCCCTCACACCGCACACCACCTCGCCCTCCCTCACGCCGCGAGATCCTCCCTGCTCCCCTCACACTGCATCCCTTAGTCCCTCGAGAGATCTGCCATTCTGCCTCCCTGCTCCCTCAAGAGATCTGCATCCCTTAGTCCCTCGAGAAATCTGCCATTCTGCCTCCCTGCTCCCTCAAGAGATCTGCATCCCTTAGTCCCTCGAGAAATCTGCCATTCTGCCTCCCTGCTCCCTCACACCGACACCGCGTTGACCGCGAGAGATCTGCCTCACTGCTCCCTCACGCCGCGATCTGCCTCCCTCGCAGAGAGATCTCCCTCTCACAAAGATCTTGAAGCTTGGAGATCGCCCCTTATCCTTCTCTGATCTTAGCAATAAGATTTGATCTTAGCAATAAGATCTGATCTTATATCCAGATCTAAGATCTGATCAAATTTGATCTTAGATCTGATCTGATCTCATCAGATCTAATCTATATGATCTCATCAGTTCTGATATGATCTGATCTCAGGTCACAGATCCAGAAATTGATTTTTTTTTTTGTATTTTTTTGTACGAATTCTTTGTAAATTGTAATTCATAATTTTTGTAATTTTTTTGGTACGAATTCTTTGTAAATTGTAATTCATAATTTTTTGTATTTTTTTTGTACGAATTCAGAGATTGATTTTTACAATTTTTTTGTTATAATTTTGTGCGGATTGGCGGGGCAGGACGGATATCCGCACGGGGCGGTTATGGATTTTGATTAAAATTGTAAACGAATTGACGGGGCGGATTGGGGATTCGTTATTACTGACGGATCGGGGATGGATTTGCTCCAATCCGCCCCGTTGCCATCCCTAATCAAAAACACTTTCGTACCTATTCGCGATGCCATTACATTATTTTATTTCCTAAATCTAATATTTATGAAATGAACAAAAAAAAAATTGCATAATTCAATCATCCAAATTCCATAGTTACTAATGGGGTTTATAAAACAAGAAAACAATAATATGTAGGAGATAAAAATTATAATAAATATATACATATGTGTGTGTATTTGTTCAAGAATACTTATATGTGCATGTTTTAAGACGCCGAGAAAATTTTGTTGAGCTAGCTAGCTTTTTGATTGTATATTTGAATTTTCTTTTTAATCAAGTTTGATAACTGATGCGCCCAATTTTTAGCCTCCTGTGAATTTGACCGGCAAAATAGATGTTAGAACTGTCAAGGACCACCTTTTTGGTAGTCGAAGGCACTCCGATGTTTTGCATAGTTTTGTCGAATATTTCCTTTACCTTTTATAATGGTCGCGGTTAATTCTCTACATGACTTAAGCATTTGAGGCGCAACGAAGGAAGAAGATGTTTCTTTGTAACAGTCTTCTTTTTATGGAGATGAGTCCGTGGAGGCATAACTCCCTCCACTACTCTTTTTTTGTGCAATGTTCATCTTTTTTATGAGAGAACTCGTGTCGGGCCTGATTTGGGCTTTGATTCGTTCGGACATGGATTTGGGCTTTGACTTGTTTGGACCTGGATTTGGGCTTTGTTTGGGCCTCTATGGTTTGCTTTATTTTTCTTGGGTTTTACGAGCTGGCCCAATAGATGGGACGTTATATCCTCGCGATGGATGTTCTCTACTATGTGTACAACTTTGATGGCAGTCTATTTTGATGTATCATCAGCTACTCCCTCTTTAGTTAGTGGGTATGTTCATGTACCCACTAACTATCTAGTGGTTTTTGTTTTCGATTTCAACATTACGATACATTTAGTGCTCTTACTATCTGTTGTTACTGTTGTCTCTTCGATGTTTCGTTCGCCACTTCGTCTGCTCGTTTTGGGGCGATTTCTAGGATTTCGTGCGATTGTCATATCTTGCACGTTCTTCCAATAATGGATTTTTCGCTGCTCGCTCTTATAAATGAGAAGTTGAGTATGAATTTACTCTCTTTTGCACCTCTTCAAGTTCTAGTTGTTGGTTTTTTGATTTCTCGTGTCTACTTTGCAATCATATCTAGCTTCAGGGGTTTAAGTGGCGATGTTATTAATGCTTGTGCAATTTTCTTTTGCTTAAGCGGGTGACATATGCGACTCTGGACAATATCCGTCACGATTATTCATTGCCAGCTGATCTGAAAACCATTATCCCCGAAGAGGACGACAGTCCTTATCGTCCAAAGCATGGGTATATCGCTTTGTACCTTGGTATGTTCCACTTCGACTTTAGGCTTCCGGCTCGTGCAATCGTCTATGAGTACCTAGAATTGGTTGGCATCGCCCCCGCCCAGCTGGTTCCCTATGGTTGGAAGATGATATTACGACCCTAACAAGGGCTATCGTGTCTGGTATAACTATGAATGTCAGGGTTTTGCATTCCTTGATGGTTTTTAGTGTAAATGTTAATCACATTTGTTGTCTTTGTCCTCCTTATTGCTTTAAGGATCTACGAGAAGAATGTGGGTGATTGGTCGAGGTCCTGGTTTTATGTGTCCATTGTTTCCAATTATTTTAAGTTGTGTGAAAATCAAATTTTGCGGTCGTTTCGAGAACCTAAGAGAGTTGAGTTGTTGCTGTCGTTGGAGGAATAGGAGTTCCATAGTCGATTTGGCAATCTTCCCCGAGTTTCAGTGGAAGATTCCTTACCAATGATGCCATTATCTATAGTGGCTTATATTCAATAGGTGAGGCGGATAGCACAAAGCCTACTATTGGTCGTGCCTTGGAGGTGACCATCACACGTGTTGGTGATGTGCATGTCGGCCACAAAGAGGGTGTTGTTGGTAGGGGTGGGCATCCCATCCCACGATCCCGATCCGTTCTGATCCGGTCCGTCCCAATTTTTTCGGGTCTTAATGGGATTGAATAATTTCATCCCGATCTCGTGCCGTCCCGATCTAGAATGGGATGGGATGGGATGAGGATTTTCAATCCCGCCAATTCCGTCCCGAGCTAATTTTTTAATATTTATTATTTATTTATTTATATTCATATAAACTTAAAGATGATTGACAGAAACTCGTGGTGTTGCATTTGAATCCTTTATGGGATCTTCATCTTTTGATGTTCAATGTTGCATTTGAATTTCATTTATTTTATTTTGGATTTTATATATTATGCAATATCGATTTAGATTATATATGAGTGTCTCTTGAGGCTATCATTTATGGGTTTATCTGAAGTTTCAAGGAGAAAACAGATGAAAACAAAAGCAAATTGAACTCTCCCAAACATCCCAACTAGATTAGCACTTGAGGGAGGTTTGCAATCAATCACGTGCTCATTACGTATACAATGTTATAAGCATCTTGAGAGACATATTCAGACATGTCTTTTTTATCCATTATTAATTTGGGTTAAGACTAAAGTCTGCTAGGTAATATGCTACCACCCTCAGGCAATAAGAGTTATCTTGTCGTGTCAAAGAACGTATATTCAAGAGCTGATCTGGTTTACGAGACCTTGGGTTTTCAATGGGGTCGCCTCTATATTGGTGGGTATTTCACCGCTTAGGTGTTATCCATAACTATTTCCAAATTTCTGCAATTTGCTTGTAGGTTTAAGAAAGTTATTTTTCATGCTCTTATATGATGATAATCTTCGCAGCAGTCACAGGCAGCACACTGATCACGTCCCGTCCCGAACCCGTTTGGGATGGGATTTTTCCCATCCCGTCCCGTCCCAATCCTGTATGAACGGGATGGGATAGGGATGGGTATATCTCGTCCCATCCCGTCCTGTGCCCACCCCTAGCTGTTGGTGAGCCTGTAGGGCGAGTTGCTTTTGTCGCTGCCAGAGGTTATGGGAGTACTTCCTAGGCCTCCTAGCCCTTCCAAGATGTCGGTTGTTAGTTCTGGCCGTGTTTCGAAGAGGAATAAGCTCGCCACCTTGGTTTTTGACGTTGTTAGGGCTCTTTCTCCCCTTGTTTTTTTCGAAAAGGAGGTCGTGGTTCGAAAGATGATTCTTTTGCTCAAGGGATGAGGAAGTAAATTGAGTTTTTGAAAGGATCAAAAAGGAAGTTTCTCATATTCTGGATGACTGTGAGAAAAGTCTTGTTCCCTCGTATGGCTTGTCAGATTCCGTTGGCCCGATGGTTGATGACTCTCACATCATTGAAAACAAGATGTTTTAGCTCGGCCTCTGGCATTCTGAGAATCCAAAGGGTACTAAGACCTTGATTGGATGACTTCGAATGTGATCTGACAGTGGAGGATTGAGTTGCTACTCAAGCTCGGGACTTCAAACTCCCTGTTTCACCTATTGTTGCTGGGACCTCGGGGTCGCTTGCTACTCTCTTTCATTTCTCATCTTGTTTTGACTACGCCTGAGGAGTTCTTATTGGCCTTCTGAGATTGTTGTACAGGACAACGCTTGCATCCTCATTGGCGGTTGTCACGAGCAGTTAGCTAATAGGGATTTTATGCTCGTACGTCCACCACGTCATCATATCGATGAGGGCCTCCAACACATTATGGAAGGGATGACTCATCTTACCTATGCGACTGTGATGGGGTCAGATTGTAAGGTTCCCGTGATCAAGTGGCGCTCATTGAGCGGAAGTTGGCAGGAAAATTCATGGTCCTTTCTCACGTTATCTGCCAACTTGATTCACTAAAAGCGCAGTGCACAAAGCATGCAAGGGCTGCAGATTCTGCACAGATGTCGTTGAGGAAACTTGAGGCCATTTGCCATTTGTTTCTGATCTCGAAACGTCAAAAATTGAGTTGGGTGAGTTGTGGTCCCGTTTGGATGTTGTTGAGAAAGAGTTGTCCAACCGAAAGGTTGAATGTGACGAGGTCGCTCATTCTGCCGAAGATTGTTCTGCCAGCCTTAATGCTTATGTGACTCAGATCGCTCAGCTGAATTTCAAGTTTGTCGCGACCAAGTCTATGGTTTCCGCTAGATTCGCGGTTGTTGATAAGGAATTAGCGAGCTATCATCCGTTATCGAAAGGTTGAAGGTAGCAGAGGTCGCGGATTGGAAAAGGTGGCGATGATCGTCATGACTTTTTGGATTTCCTAGAGACGCAAGATTTAGACGTGTCTGAATATTGTTGCTTTGATTAGCAAGAATTCGATGATGTTGAGGAAGTCATTCTGGATTCGCTGGGTGATCCGGTTATCGGAGATCCTTCTTAGCATTTGTCTGAGCCTATGCCACGTAGAGATGTTGCTATGTCGATGTCCTTTAATTGTTTCTTTTGATTATCTAGAAATTTTATATTTCACATTTTTTGTGTTCAATATGTCTAGCTTATGAGCTTTTTACTTATGACATTCCTGGCAGATTTCTGACTCGTTCGTCCAATTTTTTATTAATGGATTCGATGTTCGACATTTTAGTAGTGTAGAAGTTTTTTTTACGAAATCTGATTCTACATTTGGATTGAGATGTGGTACATTATAGTCGACGAGAAAAAAATTGGCTCTTACGTCTTGGTACTTTATTACTTCGTGGTCAATCAGGCCAGAAGTTTTTGTATTTTATGTTTGTCGTTCGTCCGATACATATATTTGTTTTTGCTCGATACTCTAGACGTGCCGAGTATTTTCACGAGTTGAGTTTTTAGCCTGACTTCCTTGTCCTAACTGAATTTTTGTCATTTTGACTTTGAGATGGAAGATTGAGCGAAGAAAATCATTGATAATATCTTTTTAAGTGTTCTACATTTCATGGCCGATGTAGCTTTTTACCTTCCTTGTTTTCCAACCAATATGTTCCCGGTCTGTTGATCTTCATTACTCTGTATGGTAATTCCCAATTTGGGTTTAGCTTGCCCGCACTGGGTTCCTTTGTGTTGAGTTGGACTTTTCGTAGTACCCAGTCGCCAATGTTAAAAGCGTGGATTCGCACCCTCTTGTTGTACTATTTGGCCACGCGTTGTTGGTAGGTCGTTGTATTGATAGAGGCTACTTCTCACTTTTCCTCGAGGAGGTCCAACTGACTCTTAGTGCTTCGATGTTATCCTTATCGCAAAACTCTTCGGTTCGGAATGTTGACATATCGATCTCCACAAGTATCATTACTTCAGATCCGTACGCGAGGGCGAAAGGAGTTTCTCCTATCAGAGTTCGTTTTGTTGTTCTGTATGCCCAAAGGACGCCAAGTAACTCAGATGTCCATAATCCTTTTGCTGACTCGAGCTTTCTTTTGATTGATTCCAAGATTGTTATGTTGGTGACCTTGGCTCGTTTGTTTACTTGTGGATGAGCGGGAGTAGATAAACGTTACTGGATATTCACGTTTTCACACTGCTCCCTGATCTTTTTGTCTTCGAATTGTTTTTCATTGTCTGTGACAATTATTCTTGGGATCCCGAACCTACATATTATGTCTTTCCAAATAAACTTCTCAACTTGGGTTTCTCCTATCTTCGTGAGTGTCTATACTTCTACCCACTTAGTGAAGTAGTCTACTGCTACGAGGATAAACTTTTTTTTGTCTGACGAAAGGAGTGGTCCTACGATGTCCATCCCCCCATTGTGCAAATGGCCAGATACTACTTTTCGGGGTTAGATTTTGTCCCGGCATGTGAGTGTACGGGGCAAATCTTTGGCATTTGTCACATGTGCAAACGATCTTTTGAGCATCTACTTGCATAGTTGCCCAGTAGTAACCTAGCGTGAGTGCTTTATGGGCCAACGTTCTTTCTCTTAGATGATTTTTGCGTGTACTATAGTGGATTTCTTGCAGAACATATTCAACATCTTCTGGTGAATGACACCTTAGCAACGGGCTCGTGGCAGATCTTCTATAGAGTCTATCATTGATAACTGTATATCATGCCACCCGATTTCATAACTTCCGGGCTTCCATTTTATCTGTTAGGAGTTATCCGTTTGATTATATACAGGATTGGAGTTATCCAATTGTTTTCTTGATTCGTGGCGCATGATTCTTCCACATGGTTTTCAAGTATGGAGCTTCCTTCCACCATGAGGAGTGGATTATCATTTTCCTTAGTTGTCGATGTCTCACTTGCTAGTTCGTCGACTCTTTTGTTCTCCGTGTTTGCACGCCGCTGAATGATCGCATTTCAAAAGCTTTGTAATAGTTCTATGATTTTTTTGGTCGTAAGCCTTCGTTCGGGTATTTTTGACTTGAACTTGTCATTTCGTTGATTGACCACCAATTTGAAATCAGTAAAGACACTGATGTCTTTTATTCCCAAGTGTTTTGCTAAACGTAGCCCGACTATCACGGCTTCATGCTCAACTTCGTTGTTCGAGGCTTTAAAGTTGAATTTTATTGTTTTCTCCAATGTGATGCCTTCCGAGTTGTACAAAACTAATCCAACTCCGCTCACCGCCTCATTAGTCATTAGACGCTCCGTCACAGTGGATGATCCATCAGTCGGTGATTGGTTTGGATTGTTCTTCTTTGCCCTTCCGTTTGTTGGTTGTCGCTTCCTGTGAATTTGGCAATGAAATCTGCTAATGCCTGAACTTTGATAGCGGTTATGGGGGCATAGCTGATGTCGAGTTGCCCAAATTCGATTGCCTATTTCACCATTATCCCGATAGGTCTGGTTTGTGCAATACCGACCAAAGCGGTTGTTCGATCATGATCGTGATTGGGTGTGTTTGAAAATACGATCGTAGTTTTCTTGAAGACACGATCAAGGCGAGCACCAATTTTCCAGAGCTGGATAATAATGGTTTTGCACCCTTTTTTCTTCCCGTATTAGCATTGAACTTATCGCGTGGTCGGACATAGACATATATAGATACAGTGCTTCCCCCATGTTTGGCTTCATTAGTAGCTTTGTGCTTCCCATATATGTTTTTAGGCTTTGAAAAGTTTCCTCGCATTCTGAATTCCATTCAAATGTTTTATTTCCCTTCAAAATTTTGAAGAAAGACATACATTTGTCTGATGATGGGGAGATGAATCTGTTCAGGGATGTTATTTTTCCATTAAGACTTTGTACGCCTTTTATGTTTGTTGGCGACCGCATGTTGAAAAGCCCTTGTATTTACTTTGGATCGGCCTCAATTCCTCTTTGATTGACCATGTACTCGAGGAATTTTCCTGATTCTACCCCAAATGTGCAATTATCTGGATTCAGTTTCATTTTGTACTTTCGTAGCTGGGAGAAAGCTTGTTTGAGATCCGTGGAGTGGCCTGTCCGGCGTGAGCTTTTGACCAGCATGCCGTTTGATGTAAACCTTCATCATCTTGCCGATTTGATTTTTGAACATCCTGTTTAACAGTCGTTGGTATGTTGATCCCACGTACTATAATCTGAAGAGCGGTAATTGATAACGGTATGTACCCTTTTTCGTTATAAAATATGTTTTTTCTTGGTCGAGAGGGTACATTAGTATATAGTTATAACCGGAGTATGCATGTTGTGTCCGATGGGCGCATCCACCATCTGATTTATTCATGGAAGTGGGAAATTGTTTTTTGGGCAGGCTTTCTTCAGATTGGTGTAGTCCACGCATATCCTCCATATTTCGTTCTTCTTTTTTACTAGCACCGTGTTCGCCAACCAGTTCAGGTAGTGAGCTTCCCTTATCATCCCCGCATTAAGTAGGTGGAAACTTATTCGTTTATCGCCTGATTATGTTCTGGAGCCACCGGCCTTCTCTTTTCTCAAATCGATTTCTTGTATGGGTTCACTTGTAGTTTGTGAGAGATGACAGATGAGTTTATTCCTACCATATCCTTCATTGTTCGTGCAAAAACATCTTGATTATCTTTCAGCAGCTGGATCAGTTTCTTGGCGAGTTTGGGATGAATCTTTATACCAATCCAGACTATTTTTTCTGCTTTGTCATCTAGGTAGACTTTCTTCTTCTGGTTGTCTGGTGTTAGGTCAATCTCATGGGCTGTTGGAGCCATATTATCATTTGGAGAGTTCAAACTCATCTGATCGAGTTGTTGTGAAAGTTCCTTCAGTCGTTGCAGTGATTGCTATTTGTAAGGAGTTTTTATTGTTGCAAAATGACATTCTCGGGCCACTTGTTGATCTCATTTGATTATCCCGATACAATTGTCAGTATAATACTTTAAGCATTGGTGCATAGTTGAGTAGACTGCACTCATTTTATATATCTAAGGTTTCCCGAGTAGCATGTTATACGCAAAAGGAGCATCGACGATGAGGAAGTATGTTAGTAGCACTCGTTGTTTTCCTAGTTCTCCTGCTTCGACTTGTAGCTGAATCATCCCCACTGGACAACATTGTTTCCCGCTGAAACCCACCATTGGTTCATCGCTAGGTGACAACATCTCGTTAGTGAACTGCATCCATTGGATTGCTTCTTTTCTCCAACTACACCATGCAAGACGTATATTGTCTATTTTGGTCATTCCCCTGATGTGATTGTTTCATCTTCGAGCCTAATGAATTATCCGAGTCGTCCTTCTCTGACATGGTGTTCGATCCCATCCTTCATGCTATGATAGTCTTCGGTATCATGGTCGTGGTCGTTGTGGAAAAGTGGCAGTGTTTGATTTTGCTCATTCTTTCTGAATCTCCTCTCATTTTTATGGCCATTTGATGTATTCTCTTCCTGTTATAGCTTTAAGGACTTCGCTTCGACTCGCTATCAAGGTCGTTAACGATTTCTCTGCTAATTCATGTTTGGACTTCTTCGGTTGTGGTTTTCCAAACTTTCTTTTGATTAAATTCGTAACTATTATTGATTTGATATCTCTTAAGCTGAGTGATTTATTCTCGAGTTTTGTTGCCCTCTAGGTCTTGGATGAGTCTATCCACCACTTTGATTACGCCGTTCATCTGAGCCATGAGCATCTCTACTCATGGATCCGAGGGGATTCCCTAAGATGTTAGAGACATCAAAATTGTTACCTGTTGAAGCTTTCTCCTTTCCGGCGCGATTGGTTCAACAATTGTCACTGGGTTGTATTGCCTATTACCAGATTGAGAATTTGTTGAACGTTCTATTGACTTTGATAATTTCTTGATCGTTAATAAGATTTCGGTGAATTTCTTTTTAGAAAGGAACTTGTTGTTCCCCAAGGACGACGCCAACTGATGCGTCCAAATTTTGTCCTTTTTGTGATTTTGACATGCAGATGTTAGACTGTTAAAGATCACCTTTTTTGTGGTCGAAGACACACCGATGCTTAAGTCAACACCTATGTTTGAATAAGGAAGTAAATCTGGACAAAACTCAGTTAAAGTTGTATACATTGTCGAATGTTCTCTTTACCTTCTATAATGGTTACGGTTAATTCTCTGCGTGACTTAAGCATGTGAGGTGCAACAGAAGGAAATGTTTATCGTAATAGTCTCTTCCTTTATGGAGATGCGTCCATGGATGCGTAACTCCCTCCACGACTTTTTTTTGTGTGCAACGTTCCTCTTATTTATGAAAGAACTTGTGTCAGGCCTGATTTGGGCTTTGATTCGTTCAAGCCTGGACTCGAGCTTTGACTTGTTCGGGTCTGGATTTGGGCTTTGTTTGGGCCTATATGGTTGACTTTATTCTTTTGGGTTTTACGAGCTGACCCAATAGATAAGACGCCATGTCGTCGCGATGGATTTTCTCTGCCACATGTACAACTTCGATGACAATCTATTTTGATGTGTCATCAATAACTACATGTCACATTTTTTATTTACTATTTAATGTTATAGTTATGATCTTCATATTGCAAGTTATCTTCAAAACATAGATCGAACTCAAATTGCAAAATACGTGAAAGAGTTTTCTGAAACTTGCGCAAGAGCGAGACAATAGTCGAAGAGATCGTAGCACTTCAAATTTCCCTTTATTATACAAAACTTACAAAGATTGTTCGCTTAATCAATAACTTAACTCAATAGTTGTTGTAGGGTTAATGATATTATATCCAGGGGTATCGTATGAGAAAAACAATCCCTTTAGTATTTGGATTAAAAAATTACTTAATGGCATCGCGATTGAACATATATAGATGTTTATAACATTCATGGTTATTTTTTAACTTTCACAACAAATCTTACAACTTTTCAACATTTTCAAGGTGCACGTGCCCACCGAAGAACGTAAGTTGAAGTTTATTTTGACTACAAACAACAAAACTTAATATCTCAATAACCCATTTACAAACACAAGTGTAGCTTTGACGTGGTTAATTATTCAAAGTATGCTCCCATGGTTACTAACTTAAATATGGAATTATCATTCTCCAAATGTTATTCGACTGCCAATGGGGTACCGACTCAGCGGTTGACTTGGGGTGGGAGGGTTTAAGGGAAAAATAATAATTAATAACTCGACTCAAATGTGAAGGGTTAGTTGCCACAACAAATGTGAGGACCTCGAATCTGCACAATTCTTGGCCATTGGTAGAGTAATGCAATTCTATTGTACCACTTTTAATCCACGAAGAAACGTAAAAAGACAGAGAAAAGATCCACCAAAAACTATTATAGACAAATAACAAATTGAAATTTAATAATTACCATAGAACACGAAAATAAATAAAAATAAACAACTATCTCACATAAAATAGAACACATACATTATAGTATGGTAAGTCATCCAATAACTATTCTTAATATTAATATTATACATTTCTATAAATCTTATCTCCCACTGATGTGGTTGCTTTTGTTGCGATTGATACACTTTGATTAATGCGATTGGTGGTACTGGAGTTAGGTTGCATTTGCGCTTGTCCCTGCCCTTTCGACTAGGGGTGGGCACGGGACGGGATGGGACGAGATAGACCCATCCCTATCCCATCCCGTTCATATGAGATCGGGACGGAACGAAATGGAAAAAACCACATCCCGACCTCGTCCCATCCCAAACGGGTTCGGGACGGGACGAGATCAGCTATAGACTAATATCAAGTAGTTGCAGATATAAACTAATATCAGTTACACTGATTTCAACTTTTTGTTTATTCATTTTTCCTTAGTTTTCTAGTTGGTTTATTTGTTCTCATGTAAAAATATTATTAAGATTTATTTGTTATAAAGAAGTGAGTATTCTTGCCCAAAATAGCATAAACTATTAACCTCCATTTGCTTATTTCAGAAATGGCGTTTCATATGAGATACGAACTACCTTCCAAAAATGTGAAATGCATTATAATACAGTAGCTGAGATTCTCTTCTATTGGATTGAATCCAACCTTGTGACAATTTAAACAACGGTTGACAACTTTAACTTATTGAGTCCATCGCCGTCACAACTTCATAATGGGAAGAAACTGTCTCCGCTGCTGCAACACTTTGTTTACTGTGTTCCATACCTCCAAAACCAAAGCATATGTTTCCATACATAACAAATAGGTGAGCAAGACGTCCTTAGTGCCATACATCCAATAATATGGATTAAACAACGAGATACAGATCATTTAATCACTCGTTTCTGGAGGAAAAAATGTTGACGATGGCACAATATCAATTAGTTGCAGATATAGACTAATATCAATTACACTTATTTCAGGTTTTTTTTTTTTTTTTTTTCATTTTTCCTTAGCTTCCTAGTTGGTTTATTTGTTTTCATGTAAAATTATTAATAATAAATATTGAAAAATTAGATCGGGACGAGATTGGTGAGATTGAAAATCTTCATCCCATCCCATCCCATTATAGATCGGGACAGGATGAGATTGGGATCAGAGGATGGAATGCCCACCTCTACTTTTGACTACTTCCTTTGCCTTTTTCCACCTGAATCAACTTCAACATCATTTTTTGTAGCTTTTTCAACTTTATTTATTGATGCTTCTTGAACACCTTCAACACGTGCAACTTAAATCTTAGTTATTCAAAAGTAATTGTTTTTAGCTAAAACAAACTCATATAATTACAATCTAGGTTCGGGCACCAAGCCAATTGAGATAATCAAACCTACATAAAAGTGTAAAGTTATGATGTGAATAAATAATTTTTTATTATTAAAGTCAATAATTACCTTCATCTATTGTCAAAAAATATAATTGTTTGCAACATTCATGCTTTAAAAGGATATCAGGTAAAATGGGATTGGCTTGCTCAGGGGAGAAAATACTAAAAGGCAATTCTTCCAATTTTAGTTTGCCAATGGTTCGGGCTGTCAAACATGATCTTCAAAAACTCACTAACGTGAAATATTTATTAGTGATCATTCACATTTTCTTTTTCAATAAAATTGATATAGTTTGAGATTTCATGATGATTATTAGCTAAATTGTGATAGATTTTTTTTTGTTGTGTAAAAAATATCATTTCTACCAATATAT
This sequence comes from Berberis thunbergii, assembly GCA_003290165.1. NCBI lineage: Eukaryota > Viridiplantae > Streptophyta > Magnoliopsida > Ranunculales > Berberidaceae > Berberis > Berberis thunbergii. The sequence goes on from QNQO01010106.1 coordinate 43,869, forward strand.
AAATTTACAAACACACCCATTCTACACATCCTATTTGTTGGGGATACCACACAAATCGCTAGACCCATTAGCTCGATGCCCCCACGGCAATATGATATTTATCCATCCTCCTGGTAATCGTTTTTCCTCCCATTTTCTCTTCATTATATATTAGCCCTTTCGTGTAGTGTGCAAATTCTGTCGAACCTCCCTTACCTTTTAAAGAAAAACAACATATTCGAGGGTTTTCTGATTTTGGGGTCTTCTCTTTAGCTCGCTCGTCAATTCGAATTTTGTGTTTCCTCTTTCGTCGAAATCTCTCTCTTTCGCCAAGACGAATTCATCTCTAGTGAGGAGAGAACGAACGAGTGGCTTTGATTTCCTCCAGATCAGTCTCGAACCTTCTATCTGTGAGTCGCTGTTACGGAATCATTCATTTGCGGTCGTTTCAATCGTCTGATTAGGGCGTGAAGTGAGGTTTCTGGTTCCAAGTACGTATTGGCTTAATTTGATATTCGGAAGAGAGTGAGGAATTGAAACCGATCTGAGGTTCGGAGTGTTTTAAGTTGTGTTTTTGGATCTATTGTTTGTTTGCTAGGCAAAGTATAGGAATTTTTGTAGGTTTTTTTTTTTAAATTTTTTGTAAATCTCGATTTGATAATTGTGACCTGTTTTTGCAGCTATTTGAAGCAGAAATTTGGAGAAAATGAGTAATCCGAAGAGGAGAAATTTCCGATAGAAGCGTTCAAGCACCGAGTGGTAGTGGATCCGAAATACGCAGAGAAGACATGGAAGATATTGGAACATGCAATTCATGAGATTTACAATCACAACGCCAGCGGTCTGAGCTTCGAAGAGCTTTACAGGTTGGTTTTATTGCTTGAAATGCTTAAGATTCTTATATTGTGGTTTGTCATTTTAGTTTTTAGGTTTGTTTGTGAGCTTGCTTGGTTATGCTCTTACTTCTTAGATGATATTTGATATTTTGGTTCTGTTGAAGTTATGGATAAAAACTTGGGAACTTAGTCTAAGTTGGAACAAATAGTAAGGAATTAAGTAATGCTTTAGTAGAGTTTGCTTCCGGGATAATCTTCATGACCTTTTGCTTATGTTTAAAGTTATCTTACCTTGATGTAGTAGTTTTGAGTCTTATCTCATGTGGTGTCATTCTTTAACTTTGGAGTATTCCTGAACTATTAGTATACAGGCAAACAGCTAATTTTTAACGTTTGTAGTAAAAAGGCTTCCTATCTTGGCATGGGTGCAGTAGAGATTCTTTTATATCACTGGGAATATTTGGTTTAGTTTTTATTGCCAGTACAGCATACAAAAATCAGCATTTCCATTGAGATACACAGTGATCCATTTCACTTAATGCTCATTCTCCACTCTACCACAAGCCTTGTAAGATCTCAAAAATATATCTTAAGAACTATGAAGAGTCCCATAACCTTTTAAGAAGCGATTCACACCAAGTTGATAACAACCGATGACAAATCCTGTTTAAGGAAAACGAAGGGCAATTCTGATGAAAGGATACACATCAAGTCGCAAATGCGTAGACATATGTTGCAATTCAAAGTTTTAAGATAGCTAAACAAGGGATTCCTTCTAAGTTGTAAGTGGATTTATTTATTTGTTTTTTCTCTCGTAGTGCATGATATCCGGTCTTGCTGTTTTGCCCCATCTTTTTTCTTCCCTGAAATTATGGCATGTGGAGGAATAGAATTTTGATAATAAATTTAAGTGCACTTTCAGATTGAGAATTGTCACGATCTTTAGTTGTTCGTGATGTAGGGAACTCATTCTTTCTTACAGGGACATTCCTAAAAGTTAGATTCTATTTAACTTTTTTAGGCAGAAGAAAAAGGTAAGGAGTTGTGCTTATTGTAACATTGTTACTATACCGCTAGAGTTGAAAATGTTAAGTTCTTTATGCGATTCAATTGTGCTACCTCTTCTGGACTTCTAGTACAAGCCAGGAAGACATTTTTAGGGACACACTCGTATATTCTAGACCAGATGTGAAAATATTGAATGCCCTAACTTCATTAATGGTGAGGAATACCACTACTGAACATGTTTTGGGCATTGATTTTCTCTAAAATCAATCACCCGATGTGATGCTATTAATGCCCTAATTCCCGTCTTCATTAATGGTGGGGAACACCACTACTGAACATGTTTTGGGCATTGATTTTCTCTAATTTCAATCGTATTTTTGTTTTTCATACAAGTCAACCTTTAGAAGGGCGGAAACAATTCTTCAAAAAGTCTTGTAAGCGTCTCCATTGAGTTATAGAAAGAGACATGGTTTTCAAAAATTGGTACCTAAAATTATCTTAGATTAGTACCTGGATATGGGAGGGAAATGAACAATAGAGTTTACAAAAATTCAACTAAGCATGTTGATAATTTGTGGCTGGAAGTTAAAGCTAATATGTGGGTTTGTATTTCACATAGGGTATTTTAAAAGAATCATACTAGACATCTTGTATAATATCCTTACTTGATACACCATACTTGTAATTTTGGTCTAGGTCTAGCCCTTAGTGCTCTTTTTCAAATGAATATACTTTTGTTTTTTCTGATGAAAAAAAGAAGGAAGAAAACATGCAACATAAGGTGGAAGATGAGTTTGATCAAGCTAACATAAGAAAGGAAACAATGGGTGCTAGCTCAACTGGGTGACTTGTGGTCGATGGTATTACAAGTCCAAGGTTAAAACCCTACCGAAGACATTTAATGGTTTTGAGGTCCAAGAAAAACCCCTCTCGCCCTTTAAAAAATAAATAAGAAAGAAAACAAACAAAATATCATGGTGGGCAGAGTTGAGACACTTGCTACGATATTCCATTTAGGTTATCTAATTCGAATTGGGTATTCTCTCCTGTTAGGGAGGTATGGATGATATTCAAACTGGATTCTAGTTACCATTACCAACAGAGAGGCATCCTGAATAAATTTGAAAATTCACAACTATACTTGTTTTTTCTATTTAAAAGATATTCTATTCGAAATTTGGATTGCATACTCCTCTTACCCAATGATTAATGAGATATTAAGATTGGATGAGATTAATATTTGATTTTGTTGTCAAAAAAGTTATTTATGAATGACAACAGACCCTCCCAGACAAGGCATTCCCAAATGAATTGAAAACTCAAAATTTTTGTTTAGGCAGTTCATACCATCCATACATTATTTTAACTAGGGGTGGGCATCCCATCCCGCGATTCCAATTTCGATATTTTTCGGGTCCTTTTGGGATTGATCAAAATCCCGATCCCGTCCCGTTCCGATCTGAAGTGGGATGAGATCGGGATGAAGATTTTTAATCTCGCTCATTCCGTCCTATTTCGAATTTATTTATTTAATATTTATTATTATTAATTTAATCAAACTACTCTTCTAAAGGAAAATTTAAGATATGTCGAAATTAACTCAAAACTTCTAATGTTTGAAAATTTACTTGCTTGATTTGATACTCTTTGTTTAGGTGAAAACTTCAATTTGAATATTTTAGGTAAAGTAGTACCCATGAAAATTTATGTTTTTTCACATTTTAGATTGGTTATAGGATAATTATTGTTGTAGAAAATACAGACAAATGATGGCTTAGGTTAGTTTTGCACTATGAGTTATGTTGTTGGAGAACATTGCTTCTAATTGTATCTTGCATGAATGATATTTCAACTCTTGTGGAAATATGCAAGACAGATTTATGAAAGGGCTCCTTTCACTCACATCATTCACTTGAGAAACTTAATTCCATTGTAAGCCTTCACAAATTTTATATGACATTTAATATTATTATGATGAAAATTATACGTACATAAATTTGACATTATTAGCGTGTAAGCAATGTGAGATGAAATTTTTTGTTATTTTTTATTGGAGTACATGCTCATCCTATCCCGTCTCAAACCCGTTTGGGATGGGACGAGGTTGGATGATGTCTATTCCGTCTCAATCCTGAACAAACGGGATGGGATAGGGTTGAGGTCCATCCCATCCCGTGCCCACCCCTAATTTTAATAGTAATAACCCTTTTGATTTTGTTTCCAAATAGTTATCATGGAGTATCAGCATAAGAGGCATTCCCAACAGAGTTTTCTGTTTTGCCCAATTCCTGAATGCTTCACGGCCCATTAGCCAGCCAGTTTGATACACTTCCTTGCTCAACAAGTCAATTGGTTGTGCTGCTTTGCTAGTGTTCACATGCTTCGTGTAGATCATCAAGGTGAACACATTATGAAATCTGTTCCTTGAAGATTAAATAGCAAATTGTTGGGGAAAACCTTAAAACAACACCCCCACCTCTCGACACACACACTTATCGCTGCATGACCCAACCTGTGTTTTATTTATCATTTTACTGAATATATGTTCATATTTTTCATATAAGATAACTCCAGTTATTTGAAATATTCCCAACAGAATTGTAGAAATGATTCAGCCTTTTAGGCCTAAAATAAATTATTTCCTGATA